>JAXGGA010008829.1:0-54665 GCA_038373865.1 Uloborus plumipes
GCACTGTAGATATGAAAATATTGGTGATTTCGTAAGTGTCACAGTATTTAAATTAGTACAAATCTAGTGTATTTAGCTTTAGAGCTATAACTCTAGTTCAGGCCCTCCACAATATCAATATAAAGCCACATGGCAAGTTTCAAGCAAAAATATTCATAATTTACAGATTTATGGAGTTTGTCGCAAATAATAACAACGAAAAATCGATTCTGAGATAAATGCAGTTAAAGATGTTTATTCAAACATATGACGCGCATTGCTACCCATATCAATTTAAAAAGTACCATGACCAACTACAACTTCTTCAGACTCTGTTACTGTCCAGTTCTAATGTTTTGCAATTTTTAATTTTTTTACCAATAATTAGAGTTGAAATATCCCCTAATTTATGTTTTAATTTCAAACATCAGGTCCTAACTTCCGGTACAAAAAACAGCCGTGAATCCATATTAAAATGACGTTTTCTCCGCTTCTAATTATGGTAGGAACAAAATTCAACAAGTTTCCGAAAGAAAAAAGTTCATATTTTCTAAATCAAACATAAAAAGTTTGAAATTTTAGTCGAAAATCGACTTTTCAAGGTGGTGTGGAGAAATAAATATAAAATGAGAAAAAACTAATATTTAGCTTTAAGTATATACTTTATGCTTCATATTTTTCATCTTGATAATTTCTTTAAATTTATTTTTCATTGTTTACAAAATACATAGAAAAAAAGCTATTTTTTGAAGAAAATTATGAATTTTAAGTCTCGTTTGGGGTACCTAAATATATTTTAATTTGGATAAATGATTTTTTGAGACTTGTTGGGATCTAGAAAAAGCGTTTTATCAACATGAAGTTTTGAATTTCCGAAAAAAGTTTTTTTGATTTGGTCTAGTGAAAAAGGGCTAGTTCGCACTTTAGGACGCAAGTCGGCACGGGTTACCGTAGTTCAAATTGCATGAAACTTTTTTTACAATTGTGTTGATGTAAAAGGAAAAAAATTAGAGGGTTTGCGTTACAAAATTCCGACTTTCGTTTTTTTTTGGGGGGGGGGGGACACCCTAATGTGCACCCATGAAATTTGGCAATATTTCGCCCAGTACTTCGCTCGCTAGAGGGCTCCAAACACCTAACGTTAATTTATAAACACTTTGTATAACAAGGAACAAGCTATATTAAAGGAATCTTTATGTAACAAAATATACTTTGCTTTGTGAAGCCTTGTAAGTTTTGTTTCTGTCTATTCAGTGATCAAAACATGGTTCGTAAATTTAAAAATTGACAATGAGCCGTGTTATATCTTTCGAGAAAAATATATTTGGATTATCAAGTTACTACATGATGTAAACTGGCACAGTAAATGTTACAATCCTTCAATGTAACTGGTATACTGTATATTTTTCATATTAAAGAAAGTATGTGACGCTTGTTTTGTTTTTAATCCTGTTCATATGTGCCCTTGGTTCTTTTACGTGGACTGACCTGTCGGGGTACATGTGAGCAATTGAAGACATTTTTTTAAACTACCATTAAGTATAGATATATGTATATATATATATATGTATATTGTATACATTTAAAATCATTAAATACTCCGTGACACAAAGAAAAGATTATTCAGTTATACTGGCTCTTGATTCGGGAAATTGATAATATTTTTAGAAAACAAAAAATGTTCACATAAGCCTCCCATTCCCTCCCTTAGAATTATTATAATTGAAAGGAAAAATTAAAAAAAAATATTCTCATAAAAATTTCACCGAAAATAATTATTTAAATTATGTAATGAAACAGAACCAAGTTTTGGATATGAAGAAATGGTAAAGGACGAAATAAGTTGTAGCTCTCCTGTCACAGGACCCCAAAATGGGAAAAAATGGCGATTAAATGCAGCCATTGAGCACTATTTTATTAAAAATACATTATTAACAATAATTAATGCGTTCAAAATTGTTAATTTTTAAAAAATAAAAAAAATTGGTTTAGCACTTTGAGTAAAAGAAATACCGGTTGAAAATTCCCAAGAGCGACTAGTAATGAAATAATTATTACCGACCCATAGCGGCTAAAGAATTCCCTAGTTTGACCCTTTAAAACTATGAGACTGTTAATCCTCCTTTAATAGCTTCTGAAGAAATATCTCTACTCGAACTTACTATTCTTTTTTTTTTTTTTTTGAAAAACAATTTCCAATACTCTTCAGTCCGTTGTTTTTTCGTTTTTCTTATTTTTTCGTGTTCTTTTCTTCTTCTCCTAGCAGTTTTAAAAAGAAAAATTCCTATCACTGAGTTGTACCGCGAATTCTGAGCCTTTTAAAGTTCTGGAGTTACTTCACACTGTCCTTAATGATGTATGTAGTTAAAGAATATGAATAACATTGAAATATTGTCTAGAGTGGATAGGGAGCTTTTTTTCTTCTCTTTTTTGGAGTGAGTCACAATTTGTTGTAATTCTTTTAAAAAGGTGAAATAGCGGGAGAAAGTGAAATGTTAAAATATTTTCAAAGTTTGAATCGCCACCTATCTAGCAATATTTTTATACTTAAACATGCAGTTATTCTCAAAATTTGATACCTATTCTTTAATACACATTTTTTGGATATCCACAAATAGGTTTTCTTACTATAAAATGGTAAGGTTTTTGCAATTGATATTTTAAACCTTGTGTGAGATCATTTCATTTTAAATGCTTATACCAATTTGTCGAATGTACATGGGGTAAATTGAATGGGGTAAAGAGCAAAAGTTGCTCATTTTGTTTACGTATTCAGTCATTTATTGAATCATTTAAGTATTTCTTTCATTTATAAATTTATTTACCTGCCTTCATTTATTAATCACTAATTTCATTCACTTTTTTATCCACTTCTTTATTTATTTGTTTATTCGTTTATTTTTTCCTTATTTATTCATGTAGTAACTTTTTACACGCAAATTATTTAAAAAAAATAAAACAGAAAACATTTCGTACGGAAAATATTTTTTTTTAACTTTGCCCCATGCAAAAATAAAGAGAATTTTGCAGTTTTATTTTAACCCATTAATGCCTGACATTTTATTTTTCAACGATACTTTGTATACTGGTTACAAATAGTGTTTAATGGACAGGAAAAATAGTTAAAAAATTATCATGTAAAAAATAATTTTTTTATTTAAGAAAGAAAAATCGTCCCTAAAAAGGGACGCTAGGCACCACAGGGTGCATACTTTTTTACCAAAATTTGTTTTTCTGCCTTCGATGTAATATTGAAAATGACAATTTATAAGAAGAAATAAAAGCAGCAATTAACATAAACTGGGAAGTAGATTCAGAGAACAAGGAAATATTGGTGTTGTTGAGTATGAAAGTCAGCAAAACATTTGTTCTGCAAACCTACGTATTGCATTTGCTGCATTCCGATAAGGTCTTTTACTTCAATAGGCACATCTTACCTGAGTCTTATTTAAAACAATATAACAACTAGCCCCATAATACCTAACTCAACTCTCTTGAGCTCAATGCATGTTGTACAGCAGCTTTTAAAATAAAAATGAAGAGCGGCTACCACCATTTTTTAGAGTGGATCAAAAACCGGTAGTTCCCGATATTTGATGCATGGGATCTTTTTCCCTATGCAACGTTTGTATTGAGCAACCATATATATTTGGTTCATCAATTTCAATTACTTTCTTTTCGCTGTTGGACAATCGCTTAGCCTTTACAATAGGATAAACTCCATGAAGATTCAATGCAATAGTTATGACATTGCTATTATTCCACCGAACCAACGTAATATTATTTTACCTGTCATCGACATTTATTCAAAACTTCCTCTCTTTTCTTTTTTGGACAACGTAACTTCAGTTCATGAGCATTTTTTAATCCGATTCTTGCACAAAACCTTGCTGAGACAAATAATCACGTAGGAGCGCAAGAGAAGTAAATAAATTCTCACAGTAGAGATCAAAATTGGCATGCTCAGGGAATTCTGAAATTAAATCTGCAACCCCCCCCCCCTTTTCCCAAACAACAGACACATATGCAATCCTTGAATTCTTCATCAAGGTGAAATGCTAAGCTTCTGAAACAGCTTAGGGCTTCTTCCCCCCCCCAACAGTCAGACTAAACAATAATAAACACCTAAATGCATAATGGAAAAGTAATGAAATATAAGGAATAATTAGTGTTTTAAAGAATTACATTTTTGAAATAGCTTTCTTTCAAAATTTACCTTGAGTATTTTTTGTAATTAAAAAAAAAGAAGAGAAAATATTTAAGAACATTGTATAATTAAGTTTATATATATTAATTAATTTAATTTAATTAGATTTTGAAAATAAAATAAGTTTTAAAAATGACAATTATTATCTGTTTTTCAGTCTAAAAACATTTACTAACTTCTTTGATATAAATTATAGATTCTAAGCAAGAAATCAGCAACGGTTAAACAATGCAGCCTTTGGTGCCTAGCGTCCCTTTTTAGGGACGTTCTTAAATTGCTATAAAATCCTAAAAAAATTTAAAATTTACAAAATTGCAAAAAAAGGTAAACTAAAACATCGATCAAAGTAGCACATATATCAAACACAGATAGATTTACTTGTTAATAACTTTAAAAACTTAGCTTTTTGTTCTTGAGATTGCGAACGATGTAATTTTTGATAAAGATCATAATCAAATGGCTACAGATCACACTTTACAGCGGTTATGTGCTGCAATCCGTTAATACGGAATTGAAGCAATACCAAAGTAATAATTGAACACAATTATTTGGTTGAAATGTTCATTTTTGGAAAATTCAGACACACTTTTCGGACCGTCCCTAAAAAGGGACGCTAGGCATTAATGGGTTAAAGGACAGATTTACTGCCAAAAATGAAAAACATTATTTTAACGTTCTATTTTTCATGTTCTATTGCAAAAAGCATTGTTTTTTTTCTTTATGTACTGTTTTTTCAACGTTCGAATTTCCTTTTAGTTTATTTTGAAAAAAAAAAAAAAAAAACTATTTTGTAATAATTATTTTACTTTTTCCCACATTCCCCAACAAGTCAGTGGCTCCACGTTAAAAACAAGAAGGTACAAACAATTTGGAAACGCCGAACATTTGTTAACAGATAAACTTGATAGTTGATCCATTGATTAAAATTGAAAAAAAAGTTTAACGTTAATTTGTGCTTTAACGCAAATTAACGAGAATAGTTTTCTTCGACAATTTTCATTGACATTTGCTCTTCCATTTTAATCATATTTTACCTTTTCTGATCTTTTCTAGTTTACACGATCCACTTTTTATGTATATTTTTATATTTATCTGTTTCTTTTTTTATATACTTGTTTATTTTATTTTCTCTCCCCCTTTCACAACCGACAGGAAATATATCAAGGGTGTTTATACTTAATTTTTTTAAATTAATCTCATATAATACAATAAATTAATAAAAATGAACATAAACTATTATAACGACACAAAAATAGCTTTTAAAGATTTTTCAACTTATGCGTCCTTCGCTATTACGCTTAGTTTATGTGCTGCCTCCAGTGGTAAAAAGATTCCTCACTTCTGATCTAATGTATTTAAAGAAAATGAATAATTTGTGGTATGTCCCAGAGAAAACAGCACGTATTAAACTCTAGAGCTCAAAACTTAAATTAAAATAACATCAATGGTTGAGAAACAGCAAACAGATATCGTTTAATAAAGCTAATCCAACTATTTAACATCCTTGTTGGTTTAATGATCTTTTGTACCATTTTAAACAAACTTTCATTTACTGCTATTTGATCTGCGGATCAATTATACTCAAAGATCTGAATACCTTAGAAAATTGGACTGTTTTGTACGAAATGTCACTTCTGGCGAAATTAAATGCAGTTCTCTCTACTCCTGATCGGTCGCCATTTGTTTGATCCATCTACGTTCAGTCTTTGCATAAAAGGCCTGAGGTGGAAGGCTTCGGGATTTATTGGGAATAACGAAGTGGCAGTACGTATTCCATGGAGAGTTTATTTCGAACGAATGTATTGGCGTGTAGAGGAATGCTAACAAGTTCAGAATAGTTGCCATTTATAACATGGTGCATAAAAGCATTAGAGCGCCTTCTTTGATCATTACTTAGAATCTAGAAATCTAAAGAGAAGATGTATTGACGGCAGAAATGACGTTAAATAAATGTTTGAGGAGGATTATTTTATGTGAGACGAAAATTCATATGTTATACACTGAAGTGACAAAAGTCATGGGATAGCAATATGCAAATTTTCAGATGGCAGTAGCATCGCATAGAACAGGTATAAATGCGCAGTGCTTTTACAGAGCTTTCATTTCTGTTCAAGTTATTCATGTGAAGAGGTTTTAACGTGATGATGACCGCACGACGTGAATTAACAGACTTTGAACGCGGAATGTTAGTTGGAGCTAGACGGATGGGTCATGCCATTTCGGAAATCGTTAGAGAATTCAACATTCCCAGATCCACTGTGTCAAGAGTGTGCCGAGAGTATGAAATTTCAGGCATAACATCCCACCATGGACAGCGCAGTGGTCGACCGCCTGCACTTAAAGATCGAGACCGGCGACGTCTGCAAAGAGTCGTAAATTCTAACAGACAAGCAACACTGCGTCAAATCACCGTAGAAATCAATGTGGGACGTACAATGGACGTGTCTGCTAGAACTGTGCGGAGAAATTTGGATTTCTTGGGCTATTCCAGCAGAAGACCGACTCGAGTGCCTTTACTGACAGAACGACATCGCTTGCAGCGACTCTCGTGGGCACGTGAGCATATCGGTTGGTCCCTAGATGAATGGAAAACCGTGGCCTGGTCCGATGAGTCACGATTTCAGCTGGTAAGAGCCGATGGTAGGGTTCGAGTGTGGCGCAGACCCCACGAAGCCATGGACCCAAACTGTCAGCAAGGCACTGTTCAAGCTGGTGGTGGCTCCGTAATGGTGTGGGCTGTTTTTTCATGGCATGGACTTGGTCCTCTAGTGCGACTGGACCGAACATTGACTGGAAATGCTTATGTGCAGCTACTTGGAGATCACTTGCAGCCATTCATGGACTTCATGTACCCAAACAACGATGGGATTTTTATGGATGACAATGCGCCATGTCACCGGGCCACAACTGTTCGCAATTGGTTTGAAGAAAATTCTGGACAATTCCAACGAATGATTTGGCCACCTAGATCGCCCGACATGAATCCCATTGAGCATTTATGGGACACCATCGAGAGGTCTGTTCGTGCCCAAAATCCTGCCCCATCAACGCTTTCACAATTATGGACGTCTATCGAGACAGCATGGCTCAATATTCCTGCAGAAGACTTCCAACGACTTGTTGAGTCCATGCCACGTCGAGTTGTTGCACTTCGCCGGGCAAAAGGAGGGCCGACACGATATTAAGAGGTATCCCATGACTTTTGTCACTTCAGTGTATAAGTACGAATCTGGCCATAAAAGAAATGACAAGAATAAAAACAGCAAAAGCTTTGCTTTTTTTTGGTCTTTCATAAGAACAGGTGGAATGTTTT
Organism: Uloborus plumipes; assembly: GCA_038373865.1. NCBI lineage: Eukaryota > Metazoa > Arthropoda > Arachnida > Araneae > Uloboridae > Uloborus > Uloborus plumipes. The sequence continues at coordinate 7,500 of JAXGGA010008829.1, forward strand.
TGTTTCCAGAACAAAAGAAAAAAAATATCAACTCAGATATAGCTTGATTTTTCCTTTGTTGTCTTTTTTTTTTTTTGGTTCAAGGTGTGAAAACCCCCCTTGACATTTTTTAGAGGAGAGAAATTTATTTTTCTGTAGGTTAATTTACGAAAACGATGAAGACAGTAATAGAGAGTGAACAACGCCGTTGAATAATTCCAGAAAAAAAAAAGAACTTTTTAAGAATGAAACAAAGGGAAGAAAGAGATTTGTATGATTTTGACTTTAAACATTCAGAATTCTTGAATCTGTAACATTTAAAAATGTTTAATAAACTATAGGATGGCGCTGTAGTTAGTGGCTTATGGCGACTAAAAGAGTTAAAACAAATAAATCTGGTTATGTATAGCCTACTTTTAAGCTTAGTGAATCTACGTGTTTGCGTATAGTTTCCCGATTATATTATTTTTAGAAATGTATTTATAAAATCTTTTGGATTTATTACCTCTTTGGCTAATTTTGTCTTTGGAATGCTACGCCAGTATCGCTAATTTCTTAATCTACCGGAAAGTGGCGTCTTCAAACACTACAGTGGCAGATTGTTTCTTTTTTTCTCAACAATGCTAAAGTTTTATTTAAAAACAGCGCTTGAAATTATGATTGATTAATTTTTGAGACCCATTCCCGATTTTTAATGAGTAAAATACGCTTATCGAGGAGCTAAAAGTATTAAAAGTTCGTGTAAATGGAGATGATAAATGTAATCACTACAAAGGATTATATATTTTTCGGATTAACATATTTTTTAAAGGTTTGTACATTTTTACGATTAAGTATTCTAACTACGCAATACAATTAGCATGTCCCATACTAATTGTATTGCGTATATATAAAAATATGTATGTATTGCAATATATAAAAATTTCATATGCGTATGTATTGCAATATATAAAAATTTCATATGCGTATGTATTGCAATATATAAAAATTTCATAAATTCCATGCCCGATTTAGAATTAAAATGTTCTTTATCTGCGTAGTACATTGATGCGCTCCAAGTTTTATAAATTTATTTATTCGTTTAAAAAGTTAGACAGGTGCCTTTAAAATGTCCTTAGAGAATGTGATAGGTCCATTTAGAAGAATTTTACATGCTTAATCCATTTGCACAAACTACTTTTACGTATATACAGTGTCGTCTCTAGTAGTGGTGTTACACGGGACAGTAATTTAGCCCCCCCCCCTCCTTTATATATTTGTATATAAACAAAAAAGAAATTTCCAATCTTTTGTGTACATTTTATACAATTTTCAAAAATAAATTTTTATTTGTTTGGCGTAACCAAAGTTTACATTGAAAAAAAAAAAAAAAAACAAGTATAAACTCTGAACAGAATTTACGCAAAATTACTTCAAGATGCATATGTAACCCGTTCCTGCAATATCGTGATCCATTTTCATTGAAATTTGATAAATTAAATATAATAAAATATTTTGCTGGGGAATTTTACAGAGCTGTAGCATTAATATTTTTTAATAAAATTTAATAATTTTGAGAATTTACTAATTTTTAATTAATAAATTTCCCAAAATTTATTTATCAACTCATAAATAAATTTTGGGTGTCACCTCCCCCCCCCCCGAAGGGTGTCACACCGGGGCAGATCGCTCCCCCCTCTTTGCCCACTTGTAAGGATGCTACTGGTGTATTCTTGCACTTCATTTCCGAAATTCTAAAATTTGACTTATGATTGTAATACACTATATTATGAGGAAGTATTATATATATATATATCATAGTATGACGTATCAACTTCTTAAAAAGGTTTCTGATACTTCAAAACCAATGATTTATATGTGTTGCGTACGTGACCGTAATAGATTGAAATTAAAAACCAGAGTTTAAAATTCCAAGAGTAAATTGTAAATATATAGGTAGAAAGGTCTAAACCGTGCAAATGAGTTTTGAGCAACATGTTCCAAAGTAGACTTATAAGCGGTTTTAGTTTACATATTAGGTTTCAAAGAAGTGTGACAAACTAAGCTTAATTTCTTGTTTAAAACATTAAAGTAATATAACAACCGAAAACAATTTACCTGAATGTCAACCTCTCGGTGGTATAATTGGAAGGTCAGAGGATGTCAAACCCATAGATCCAGGGTCAAATGTCGGACCTGTATTGGTGTTATTCATCGGTACAGCACTTTTTGTTTCGATCTTATTCCAATGGTTCAGAACCCACTTTCTGTATATTCTTAAGCTATGTATGGAGGGCAGTGTGCTGGTATTACTTAGCCAAATAGAAGTAGGGCATCTGATTCTTTGTTCGGGTCGCAGACCTAGGTACAAAAGAAAAGAACAACTGTAAATACTAAAATTATTTTAAAAATAAAAATGTTGTGAATAATATCCAGCGAATGACTTAATTGACAGATTGTTCGATACCACTGGAGTAGTGGTCTGTGTTAGCGGTTTCCAACCTTTTTCGACCCACGCACCTGTAAAAATGTGTGAAAGAAGTCGCGCTTTCTTTATTTCGTTCTTTCTTTTAATCAAAGAAAGCTTTAAAAAAACCATAAGGCATCAAAGAATTGTTACATATACTGATTATAAGGCTTTTGTTACGATTTACTTTCAATAATATTTTAATGTGAATATAAGTTTTAAAATTTTCATTACTATTGATATTGCAACTTGTTCCAACACTTATACGTATTTGAAACTGATAAAGAAATACAAATTTTTAAATATCTCACCATTATTTCTTTTCTGTAAGAAAAATCCTAAAACTGACGAAGGTTTTAAAATAAGTACAAATTTTTAAATATCTCACCACTATTTCTTTTCTATATAAGAAAAATCCTAAAACTGACGAAGGTTTTAAAATAAATAAAGCGCAGTGTTTCGGTTTCCTTCAACATTTCAATTTCTAAAATAAGGTCACGTGGCCTCAAAATCCTCACCATTCCAAAGAAAAAGAGCTCATTGGATATAACTCTTCCCTCTTCAACACTTTTCTGTGAACTTTTGTTCTTATTCTTCTTTTTCTTTTATATACTGCTATATGTGTTATGATAACTTATTTTTTTTTTTATATTTCATCTAGCTCTAACAGTTATACGTTATTGAAGCTCATGAAATGCATATGTTTAAATCCCACAGCTATTTCCTTTTTACGAGAAAAATAAATCCTTTAACTGACGATTATTTATTTATTACGTTTACTATTTTAGTTTATTATTTCTCTTCCTTTATTTATTGCTATTTCTGTTTTAAAATTCTTTTATTATTATTGTTATGGAAAAAAATCTGGTATGGACCCCACACTACTTCCTTTTACGTGTAAATTTCTTAGTAGTTGCCTTAAGTGTTAAAAAAGTGCTTGGAGTGAGCAAGGTAACAATTCAAATATTTACTCCCCTAATCTGCCACGAAACAATGCAAAAAATATTTTGCAATGGTTAATTTTCTAAATATTGCTGATTTTAATATCATTCAGTGAATTTTTCGCAAAATATCGCCAATAGCGCCAAGTTGAACCCAAATTCGAAAAATATTTTTTTCGCCAAATTTGTCGCCAACTTGGCGATATGTCGCCAAGTTGGCGTCAATCGGCGACCAAAAGCTTGGCGACATATCGCCAAGTGGTCGCGCCAATTCATATCACTTGAGTATGCATTGAAATTAACACTGATTTACCCCAAAAAAGGGGTAAAACACCCCCTTGGGAACATTCAAATGCAACCACAAGGGGAGGTGCACAACTAGACCATCCTCAGAGCCTACATACCAAGCTAGAAGCTTCTACGGCATATAGTTTTTGAGTTATGCGACCCACATACGCACACACGTACATACAGACGTCACGAGAAAACTCGTCGTAATTAACTCGGGGGTGGTTGAAAAAAATTTTTCGGCTGCTTATATGTTGCTAGGTACATATACACGTGCTGACAGGTCAAAAAAACTAAGGAATTTTCATTCGGGGGTGAGCAAAATCAAAATTTAGACTCAAATTTGAGTGATTTTTTTTTCGCGATCACAATACTTCCTTTACTACGTAAAAGGAAGTAAAAAGTGGAAAATTTCATTCTATTTCTACATGTGGCAAAGTGGAAAATAATATTTTTCTAATGAAATGGAAATTGACTTGATTGTTAAGAATGTTTTTGATCAAATGAGTGAGTAATAACATAAAAAATTGCAACTTGCTTTAACAATTATACGTCCTCGGAACTTATGATAAAATACAAATTTTTCAATATCTCACCGTTATTTCTTTTCTGCAAGAAAAGCAAATCATTTAGCTTACGAAGGTTTTAAAACAAATAAATGAAACACAGTGTTTCAATTTCTCAAATAGGCCACGTGTCGCGGCCATCAAAATCCACACCATTCCAAAGACAGAGAGCTCGCTGCTTTTCCCTCTTCAACACTTCTCCGCGATCTTCTGTTTCTTTTTCTTCTTCTTTCATGTATTGCTATATGTGTTATGATAACTTCATTATTGTAGATATTTCATCTTGCTCTAACAGAGCACTAATACGTTATTGAAACTGGTGAAATACTAATGTTTAAATATCTCACGGCTGTTTCCTTTTTACGAGAAAAAGAAATCCTTTTACTGACGATTACTTATTATTCCGTTTATTATGTTTTATTATTATTATTTCTCTTTTATGTACTGCCATCTATGCTGAAAAAAACATTATTATTATAGATATTGCAAATTACTCTAAGACTTATACGCCCAAGAAACTGATAAACTACACATTTTTTAATATCTTACCGCTATTTCTGTTCTGCAAGAAAAACAAATCCTTTAGCTGACGAAGGTTTTAAAACAAATAAATGAAACACAGTGTTTCCGTTTCCTTCAACATTTCAATTTCTCAAATAAGGCCACGTGTCGCTGCCATCAAAATCCACACCATTCCAAATAAAGAGCTCGCTTGCTGCTCTTCCCTCTTCAACACTTCTCCGCGATCTTACGTTTCCGTCAGAGATTCAAAACCCGGGATAATTAATTAAATTCATTAAGTAGTTTAAGTGTTCATTCTTTTAATTAATGATCTCGAGGTGTAACATGTTTATTCATTAATCAAGGCTTCGCCTGGCGCGAGCGACCGAGAACTTTTAATCATAGTGTTTTGAAGGAACTGTGTTCTGAGGCTTGCGCTTTCGAAGAGAATTCGGAATGTAGTAGGCGGGAGCACGTGCTAGGGGAAAAATAGGAAAATTTTGTATGCTACTGAATTGAAATTTTTATCATAATTTTTATTAAAAATGGGGTATGAGGAGCAAAGTGAAATAGTTATTTTTTTCAACATGAGGAAATCGAAAATTCGTTTTGAAAATTACAGTGCACAAAGAACAATGTGTTTGATAATAAAATTAGCCCTGAACATTTTTTAAAAATAATAGACACTTAATAATTTGTACCTTCAAAAAAGAAAGTGGAAAATTTTCACTTCTGCTTCTACATGGGGCAAAGTGGAAAATAAATATTTTCTAATTAAATTTTCTTTTTATTTGATTGTAAAAATATTTCTGATCGTATGAATGAGTAACAACATAAAAATAAGTAACTGAATAAATAATCAAACAATAAATAAATAAATTAAAAATGAGAAAGAATAAATGAGTAAGTAAAAGAGTTAATGAATAAGATAATGAGTGCATGAATGAATAAATAAATGAATATGAAAATTATTTACTAAATGATTGAATAAGTAAGTGAATCACACACAAACTATTTCAGTTTGCTCTGTTTACTTTGCCGTGCATGCACTTGACTGGTTGTAAGAAACATTTAAAAGAAAAATAAACTTAATGTTTAATAAAAAAAATACTACATTGAATATTAGTAGGTCTCAATTAATAGTCAAAATGTTGAATTAGCATTTTACTTTAACAAAATTATTTCTTAAATTTCAGCAAAATTTTACAGTACGAATGCCTTTTTGTTTTAAATTGCAGTATTATCATATGCTTCTATCTCCAGTGGTATGAAGACCTTTTAAAGGTTAAAATCAAGGATGCACTGATTAATAGACGGTACTTGGTACTGGACACCAGCACTAATTATTTAAAATCTGCCATTTTTCACACGTTCATGGGCTGAATAATACCATTTTTTAAAAAATGGCCAGTATTATCATATGCTTTGATCTCCAGTGGAAAGGAGGCTTTTTTTAAAGGTTAAAATCGGGGATACATTGATTAAATGACAGTTACTTGGTAACAAACCTCTTCGCCAATTATGTCTAAAAATACATTTTTACCCATTATTCGGCATGAGAAAAAAGTTCTTGCCTAGAACAAGAAATGATGCTGAATGAATATCTTACTCCTACCAATAGTTTCCAAGTCCAGCTGTCATGTTCCAATATGATTTAAAATTTAAAAATTATTGTGGTTGTGTGTGAGCAACAAATTTTATCTATCTCTATTTCCCTTTTCATTTAACTTTGGAGGGAAAAAGACACTGTGGAACTTCGACTTTATGTTTTTCGTGGTATCAGTGATAAAAAAACGTACCAAGCGGGAAAACGTAAAATTGGGATGGAGATAATAGTCAGTTTGAAGGAGTTATTAAAGAAGTGATAGTTTATTGTTTAAAAATTGACACTTATCCAATGAACTAGTGGGAAAATGTGTAATCCTTACTTGTTTTTTGATACAGTTTCATTTACAACACGTTTTATTCGAACATATTTTGAAAATTTACTTCTCGGTTGGCATTTGAAAAAAAAAAAAGCAGTTTGTGTGAGTCTTGCAGATGAAAAATGAATTTGACCTACTTGTAGATCAACATATTAAAACGGATTTTTTGAAAATTAAAAACTTAACATCCGAATAATTTAACATTATCATTATAGCGTTTTGAGAGACCAGCAGAAAATGACGTCGGAAGCGGGATAACGTACGAAATGGGCAACGTGAAATCGGGGATTCACTGGGTAAGAAAGAGGTTATTGGAAAATCTCAAAATAAAACTGAAATTTTATAGGAGAAAGGGAGGAAAGGGACTTGAAACTAAAAAAGGGTCTCTTTGAGGGAAAGGGGACTAGCTGGGGGTCCAGATGCATTCTCACACTCTCCCCCTCTCTTTCCTTTCAATGTCTTCCCAAAGCACATGCGAATATGTGGTGGTAGCGTTGCAGCAGTCTATGGCAAGGGTATTCAACCTTTTGTAGCTTGTGAAATCATAGAGCTTACAGTTTCCTTTAAGGAACCTCCTAATCAAAGAGCATTAAAAATGGGATATCAAAGCTGTATCCCTACTCAAATTTACAAAATTGTTATTGCTTCGTTTCATATTACACAAAGAATATTTTTACGAGATTGTGAATGGTATGGTAGCTCTGCTCGGTTATTTTTAAATTTTTTTATTGACTGTCTAAAATGTACTTTATGAACATTAAACAACAGCAACAGTATTTTTAATTCTGACAAATTCATAAAAAATATTTTTCTTTCTAATTGCTTAGCTGGGATTTTTTTTTGCAAAGTGTTTTCACGACTTCAGTAACTAACATGCTTATTTATAAGGTAAGTGCGCCAAAAAAGGCCACTCTAAGGTTCGTAACCCAATATCTCACTCATTTATAATTTAATTAGCTCCAATCAGAGGGCAATTGTTAAGAATGTGTAAGACCAAAATTAATTTTCATATTTTACAATAATGCATTAACAGAACAATTAGTTTCGGCTGTATTGGCTGAAAAGTACTAAAAGTCACATATCCCCGCCCCCCATTAAAAACCTTTTTCATAAATAATTTATCAAAACTCTGCCATCAAGGTGCACATCGTCGACAAAAACTAGGGCGAATTTCGTATTTCTCCCGGGAAGCTCTCCCCCCCCCCCCCCCCCACACACACATGCATTGTACTTTATTATATGCACAAATAGTAAGAGTACAGCAGCACCTCATTAACATGGACTAATAGGAGATTCAGATCGTCCTAATTAATGAAAGTACGGATTAAACAAAGCAAATGATTTAAAAATATGAATTGAGATTTGTTTTCTTTTTATTTCTTTTGAATAAAATTATTTCTTTCGTTTGAGCATTATATTATTCATCTACAGATGAAAATAACTTTATTTAGCCGATTTTATCTCCCCCCCCCCTCATTTTAAAAGTGATTTCAGCACATGAGTGACCATGTGAGCACTACATTCCAGAGGTGGCCCACAAACTACAGTTTTTGAATTGTAATATGAAAATATAGTTGCACTTTTTCTTGAAAAAGGAATTGCACTTGATGTGGGATACAAATAAGTGTAAAATTCAACATAAAAATTCTTCAAAATACATCAAACCAGAAATTTTAAAAAATCACGAAAGATTCACTATGGGTCCTTTTGGCTCACTTTTTTATAACGGTTCGCTTTTGAAATCAGTTGTAACATTTTCTCTCGAACCTTCTCCGATTCCAAAACAATGTTTGGAGCTAATTTCCTGAATACTAACGTATATGATAAAAGCTCTGCCTAAAAAACGGAAGATTTTATTAGCTTTGTAATAATATTCCTTCCTATATCTTTCCATGCTTTTGATCTGAAACCTGTTTTTAAAAAGTGAAGTAAAATAGTGTACAGTTTCATAAATATTAATGAGTGAAAATGAAACATTAATTCAATAAAGGAAAAAATTTAAACGAACTGGGTACAAATATCTTCTACAAAGCGTCTGGAGCAAGAAGAAGACTTCCGCTTTTAATTGCAGGAAATGAGTTTTGAGGCCAAATTTATTCAATGTCATTTATTAAACAGGAAGTTAAAAAATTTAATAATAAAGAAACCGACTTTCAGATTATTTTCTTCTTTTTTCTGCTCGTATTCAAGATCTTTTATTTTATTTCTTCTGCAGAACTTTCAAGCAAAGGAAATGTGTAATGCTTAGTAATCAGGTTATGGAAGCAGTTAACTAGCACCTGAACTTTTAACAAGGATATTTTTTCCAAAGATTAAATAAAAGTTTTTAAGTATTAAATTTGTTAAATATACTGCTCAAAACAATTAGGGGGCACATGGTGTTAACAAAATTAACCAAAGATGTATAGCAGTAACTAACATAAAATGAATCATCCATAAAGTAAAAGCCTACCAGGGAGCATAAGATGAAAACTTTATATGCAAATCAAAGCTCCTGACGTCAAAAACAAGAAAAAGGAGATAAGGGCAGAAATCGGGATGTTGCAGAAACGTCTTGCTCCGTTAATTGTTTTGAGCAGCGTATATTATTATAACGAAACAGGTATGCAGGAGATTCTCGATAACTCGAATCCTTATAACTCGAATATTCCATTATCTCGAAGTTTTCATTGGGTCCCCATACTCTTTAGAAGGCTGCGGGAACTTCCAAAACTCGAAGCTTGTAGCTGGTCCCTTGAGACTTCGAGTTATCGAGACTTGACTTTATATTATAATTAAGGTTGGTACGTAAAATAGGGTCATTTAGAAAAAAAAGCACCCCCCCCCCCTTTTTATACAAAACTACAAAAATCGCTTCATCGCAACCTCATCGTTGTCATAAAGCCTAACTGCTGATAAAGCTTTATCAAAAAGCAGTATTTAATCTCTACGCAACAGTTTGCAAATTTGTTATAAAAGAGTGTTGTCAAAATTACCTCACATTAGTTTGGAGTTAGTTTTGTTTATATCTTGGGTTAATGTAGTTTACTAATAGGAAAATAGTTTTTGAAGCCTTATTAAATTATTGAAGCCTTATTAAAATAAATGACTAATTCAGTGTGTATCGTCAATTTTTCCTGTGATTTGATAATCTATAAAAATAGATTGTAGCGCAATAAGGCCATGGTTACCTTATTAGGCCACCGGAGAATTAGGGGAGGGGGTATTATTCTGGGCTGCGTAAGCTCCTCGTATTTACAGCTTATGCAGCACAGGATATTATCCTGTACGCAGGGTGACCATAAAACACAAAATAACGAACTATTAGTGACCTGAATGTGACGATTGATGTTTGTCCTTTCCTTTGAAGAAATACGGAATGTTTTCGAGATTATCAAACGTGGTTTACTATGTTTTTGTACTAACGTGATAGATTTTTCCAACCTTTTTAGCCTGATGATACTTTTTGGTGTTTTTGTTTTTTATTTTTAGTTCTGCGTGAAATATTTCCTGTCCAGAGCTTCCAATTTTTGAGACCGATGTTGTTACTAAGGCAAAATCCCTTTTCTCAGTTAAATCATTAATGCCTAGCGTCCCTTTTTAGGGACGGTCCAAAAAAGGGTCTGAATTGCCCCAAAAAGAACATTTCAACCTAATAATAGTGGTCAATTAGTACATTGGTATTGTTTCAATTCGTTATTAACAGATTGCAGAACATAACCCTTGTAAAGTGTGTTCTGTAGCAGTTTTAACTATGATCTTTATCAAAAAGGACATCGTTCACAATCTCAAGAAAAGAAGCTAAGTTTTCAAAGTTATTCCCAGCTTCCCAGTTTATGTTAATTGCTGATTTTATTTCTTCTTATAAAATGTCTTTTTAAATATTATATCGTAGGCAGAAATTTTTTTAAATAAATAAAGTATGTACCCTCTGGGGTCTATCGTAATTTTCAAGGGACGATTTTTCTTTCCTGAATAAAAAAATTATTTTTTACATGATTTTTTTTAATTATTTTTCCTGTCCATTAAACACTATTGTAACTAGTATATAAAATATCTTTGAAAAAAAAAATGTCAGGTATTAATGTGTTAAAACTGCTGGGAAACGTTATTGAAATTTAAATTTTTTAACTGGAAATATTTACCAACTTTTTTCTTATTTTTATGAGTAATCTTGAATGTATAAATAAATGTTGGGGATTAGGGAATTGGGATCGAACGAGACACACTGCAAAAAGTAAAGTGTTGTTTTTGCAGCAGAGGTTCCAATTTAAAACTGTAAAATGCACAGTAACAACCTCTAAACTTGGCAGTTTTACAATTTATTACTGCAAAGCAACAATTTTACAGTTTACTGATACAAAATTAGATGTTTTATACTGTGAAAACAACAGTATAATACTGGCAGCAGAGGTTCCAGTTTAAAACTGCAAAACGCACGAAAAAACTAAAATTAGCAATTATACAGTTTATTGCTGTAAAACAGCAATTATACAGTTTATTGCTGTAAAACAGCAATTTTACAGTTTATTAGTGTAAAGTGAGCAATTTTACAATTTATTACTGCAAAATTACTGCAATTTATTACTGCAAAAAACGTTTTGTTACTTTAAAAATAGCTGTATTATACTGCAAAAACAATATCTTATTTTTACAATGCACTATTCCGTGTGATCGATTCCCTGGTAATTTAATATATGTAAATAAACTTTTTAAAAAATCCTACAGTAAAGCAAATGCTTCGAGGAAATAATTAACTTTTCAACTACTTAACAACAACCAGCAACATAACTAGCTAATTCCAAATGGGTATAATAATTAAAACGAAAAGATAGAGAACCATGCCGAAGAAGTTTTTCAACATATTTTTAAAATTTTGAGCGAATTTCGAGTAAAGCGCTATCTATCTGCAACTTCTAGTCCCAAACTTGCACTGCTAGCGATTAATTAATTAAAATGTCTCAGCTCTCATCAATCATTGGAAAGCTTTAGCAACCTGCAAACTTTTCGAGCACCCTCGTCAAAAAAAGTAGGAAAAGAAAAGCAAAGTTGGCTTTTGAGCAAAACATGGCTTTTAAAACTTAGCTTAAATTTCCAACAATATAGCACAGTTCTGTTTTTTAATTATCAACCTTGAATTTTGATTTTTTTTAATGTCAGGTATTCAAAATCTGAAGGAGAATACTGTATTTGTTTTATAGGAAATGATGTTCGAAATAATTATTAAAACAAATCTTTCAGATAAAGCACTGAGTTTGTACGATTAAAATACGAATAAAGTAATAATTATTTCATTTCGAAAAATGAAATTGTTAATAAAAAAAAAATAGGTAAACAAATAAAAATGTAAACTTGTAATAATACGTTTTTAAGCAAAATATTATACAGGGTGTCCACTCCAATCGTGGACCAATAGCTAATTTCTAAACCGTTAGAGATAAGCATATAGTTTATTTAGGAAAAAATCTCCAAATTACGAAAGGAATTTTGGGTCCATTCAATGTTTTTCAAAAAATCAAATTTTGAAAGAGTTACGAAATTTAAATTTTTATACAGCCCCCGAGTCCTATCAATCATATTTATCAAAACATTCTTGACACTGTAACGTTTAAAACTAAAAAAAAATCACTCTTCTACCACAAAAATTGACCGAGTTATGACGTTTTGAAAAATCAAGATTTTGCATTGTTTTATGACGTCATCGAGAGATCACTTAAGGGACCGTTTGCGAAATCCTTCAAAATCTTGATTTTTCAAAACGTCATAACTCGGTCAATTTTTGTGGTAGAAGAGTGATTTTTTTTTAGTTTTAAACGTTACAGTGTCAAGAATGTTTTGCTAAATATGATTGATAGGACTCGGGGGCTGTATAAAAATTTAAATTTCGCAACTCTTTCAAAATTTGATTTTTTGAAAAACATTGAATAGACCCAAAACTCCTTTCGTAATTTGGAGATTTTTTCCTAAATAAACTATATGCTTATCTCTAACGGTTTAGAAATTAGCTATTGGTCCACGATTGGGGTGGACACCCTGTATTTAAAAGCATGTGTTAAAATAGTTTCAAAAATTTTCGCTGGGGGTTTTAAACACTAAAAAGCCAACCCTTAAATACAGACCTGCAGGTAGCTAATAGTATCTATGGTATTTCACGAAAATAGACGTACTTTATTGTAAACCTGCCATTCAACAAGCTTGATCCAGAACAAGTACTCCTGATATGAACGAGTACTTCAGTAATTTAACAAAAATATTCCCGTTCTACCCTGCTTTTTTGCAGCAATAACTTACGATACAAAAAGAAGAGCATTAGTAGGGGAATATGAGGCAAAATGAAACAGTAAAATATCTTCACAGTTTGCAGCGCCACCTATCTAGCAATATTTCAACAAAGTTCCTAACCATATGTTGGATTCCCGTCAACGGATAAATAGCTCTAAAGATCAACGAAAAAAAAATAATACAAATCACTAACAAAATTTGATACACTAATGTAATATTCGTGGTTTATCAAAAATATTTCTTGTTATTATAAAATGAGAAAGTTATCGTAATTATCATTTGAAGTGTTTATTGAGATTTACTGCTGTCCACTGCGGTATTTATTTAGTTCATATTCATCCCGTTTTGATTTTAAATGTTCAATGCAATTCATCAAGTTAAATAGTTCATTCATTTATTAAATCACGTACGCACTTCTTCGTTTACCATAGTTTATTTATTAATTTACTAAGTTATTGATCCATTCACTTATTTCCTTATTTATTCTCTATTTTATTCTCTTATTAATTTTTCTCACAAATTTATTTATTTATGTATTTATTCGTGTATTTTTCATTATTACATCATTTATTCGTTTATTTACATATTCATTTAATGACAATTATTGTTTGTCATTAAAGAGAAAATGTTTCTTTACAAAAATATTTCATTTTTCGGTGCTCCATTGTTTCTTGAGGCAAAAATTTTCCACTTTGTTTTTAAGGTGTCAAATTACTGCCCGAAAAAAAAATCTTTCAACGCAAGTTGAACTTCAAAACACATCATTGCCTCTTTCTTTCCAATAAGTTTCAGAACAAATTTCCAATTTGTTTGTTTTAAACCAAGCAAGTTATCTTAACTATTTCACTTTGCCCTTCATTCCCTTCCATCGTTTCAGCGCATAATAGTAACAAATGACACAAAGTTAAAGCGATTTTTTAGAAAGTACTTTAAAAAAAAATACATATTTTTTTTATTATTATAACTAGAGATGGAACGAAGCGGCATTTGGCCGAAGCGCCGAATACCGAAGCTTCGGCTGGCGCACATATTGAAGTTTTTGGATTAAATGCATAATAAATGCGTAGAGTTTTATACTTTTCTCCATATGTTTTAATATTCTTAATTCTTAGCGTTACACAATATTTTCAGCTTACTGTGGCATTCTTAAATTGATTTCATTAATTACAGTTTATTTTTATTTTGGTTGTTTTTATTTTAATGTTCTTAGTATTACGCAACATTTTCAGCTTACTGAGTCATTCTTAAATTAATTTCACTAATTAAAAGTTTTCTTGTTTTGTTTTGCTTTGTACTGCTAGCACAAGAAAAGACGACATTACAATTTTTGTATTTCAAATTAGTAGTAGGAAGCTCTACTTGGAACATGAAAAGCTCAGTCTGCAGTTCAGTTGATGTTTTATAATAAAACAACTGATATGATCACGTATTATACCATAGAACTACCCAATCTACTACTATTTACGTTGTGTTATATATCATAAATATCTTAATATTCTTAATGCAAAATGCTTCAGTTTTTGGTGAATTCGAAAAAATAGTATCAAAGATTCTTTTTTACTTGGCTTTCATTTGGTATTTATTTTAAGAGGATTATTTAATAATGTCACAAGTTCAAAGAAACTATTCATTTCAAGGTTGAGTTTTGGAAATTACAAGCAATGAATCACAAGTAATAGAACTTTCGTTGCCTAAAGAAAAAGAGCTAGAACTGTACATGAACAAGCCACTCTTAAATAGGAATAATTGCCCACTTTATTGGTGGATGGAAAATAAGACAATTTTTCCAGGATTATCAGAATTGGCCAAACGCTACTTATCTGCTCCAGGTAGCAGTGTATACAGTGAAAGAACATTTTCCGAAGCTGGTAATGCATACGAGAAGAAAAGAAGCAGGATTCTGCCTAAAAATGCTGAGACATTGTTTTTTTTTGCATCATAATTCTAAGTTGTGTGACAAATGAGCAGGTATTATTCTATTAATTCAAGAATAAATGATGAATCTTTTAAAAAGTTAATCAACTAATCAGAATTTATTCTTTTTTAATTATAAATACTTAAAATGCGGATCTTGGGCGGATGTGTGCTACTAATGGACTGGACTCCTTCCTCATATTTTGATTTATACAAAAATGAATAAATAAGATGTAGAGCTTTAAGTTATGTATTAACTGTTACTTATTTGTTTTACTATATCCTGATTTTGTTGTTTAGAATATTGATCAATGAAATACATAATAAGTTAATATATGTTGATAGATTAATGCATCTCTTTAAAAAAAACTGAAATTGTGTACCTATAAATTTCAAAAAATATAAAATTTTAAAAGAAAGTAATTCAGGATGCATAATAGTTGCACATCTTCCCTTGTACACATAAGAACCATTACCATTGTTCAAAGTTTCAAAGCTAGAAATCATTGAAAAATACTCAATGCAGCATATTTATATAGCTTTTATTTTAAAACTAAAGTTTTTTTGAACAAATATAACGAAATGTAATATTTAAACGAACATATTGTTAATAAATATTTTATTAATTATTGAATGCATTCTGGCTTTAAATGTTCAATACGCACATATTTTTAATTGAATATAAATTTCTATTATGCTTTATCATGAGGAAGAATTTTGAGTTGAAAAGACTATCTTATATAATAATAATTGTAACAGAAAATTTGCTGCATAAATTTCAGGCCGAAGCAGCCGAAGCGGCCGAATCACAACTCATGCTTCGGCCAGACCGAAGCTTCGGCAAAATGGCCGAAGCTTCGGCTCGGCCGAAGCTTCGTTCCATCTCTAATTATAACTATGATAGTTAAATATTTAATGAATATGAATTAGAATGTGTTTCATTGTTTTAGGTTTAATTTTTTTTTTTTGTAAATTGTTATTATGTTAATTAATAACTTTTCATTGGATTGTGTTTCCTATTAATGCAGCGTCAGAAATTTTGCTTGAGCAGATGGGATAGGAAAAAGAATTCAACAAAGCAGTTTTTTCCCTAATAATGAAAAAATGATATTCTAAAATAAATAAATACAAAAAAGTTAGATTTAATGAGTAAAGACAACTCTAGGTTTCTAAAGAAAAGAAATGAAAAACTATTCTCCATTTGCTGCCGGCAGCAAAATTTCTTATACTTCTCGGGCTCAATACTTTTTTCTCAGCATCCTTTTAAAAATATTTCAAATGTAAACAGCATACGTCCATCAGCGAAGTTAATGAATCCGTACTTGAAACTGCGAGCCCCGGTAAAAAATCAAAGAAAATTCGAAGCATTTAATTAGAAGGGTAAGAGGCAAAGAACGCATTCGAAAAAATCTCTCCTCCCTTTTCCCCTTCCCTGCCTCTCTCTCTCTCTCTTACACAAAGGCAGGTAGCTGTTATCCACGCTGTGCGAATGCAAGTGCGATGAGCATATAGCGCTGAAAGCACCGGTTCCGAACATTAAGAGAATCTTAGATTTAAAGATGCGTGTAATGCATCTCGGCATTTGATAATCTGCTATTGGCAGATTCCTTTTCTCAACCCTTACCCTTCCACGAAATGTTGAAAAGAATTACTCTTAAATAAATGCACAGGCAACATTTTTTTCTTTCTAAATTTCGGAATTAAGCTCCGTTGCTACAAACATTCCGCTACCACCCAATCCTTGCCACGCGCTCACTCGACCATGGCGACGGTTACCATGACGACTGCTCTGAGAGGAAAGGATTGCATCCTTTTTATTGGCTGTCGGGCAAAAAATTCCTTCCACCCACGCTACGTACGTTAGGCCACGCCCACTGCGACCCACGAAATATGGGAAAAAGTGTTCCCTTAATTTATGCCAGGAGAACAATAGAGGAAAGAACAACAATGGTCTATCGTCCTGCTATTGTGATATCCCCGCCCAATCCCGAACTCACTTTAAGCTCCTCCCATGATAGAAAGGGTTGCGGGTGTCATTAATGGCAGGACTGAAAAATTTTATACGGTGGATGAACCGGAAAAAATTTCTTCCCTTTTTTTTTTTTTTTGTTCCTTCAGTTGTATCAGAAAGAATTTTAGACTTTGTTGTTTATCTTGATAAAACAATCTCAATTTACTCTTTAGTTTCTTCGAAGTCAAAATTCTGCAGAAATAAAATTTCAAAGCTCTTTAGGGAATTAAAATTCTATTTTTATCGCAGTGCAAATTAAAAAAAAACGTAACTGAAAAGAAACACTAGCAACTGATTCAACAGAAATTGAAATATGCTCTTAAATTCAAAAATGTTCACTATTCCGAAACTTTCTTAAAAAACTAAAGATGAAAATAAATAATTGATTAACTAAACAATATAAATACAAAATAATTATAAGTGAGGCTACCCATTTTAGACCTAAATAGATTTCTTTCCAAAAACTTTTAATAAGTAAGAAAATATTAGTTCAAATATACGTCAATGAATTGACCAATTACAGGATTGCAATAGAAACAGGAACAATATTGTGAAAAAAAATTTGTGGAGTTGGAAAAGGTTTTCACAAATAAATTTGGGATAGAACTTACAAAAAAAAAAAAAAAAAAAAGGCCCAAATATGACAAGATTGGTTAGGGGGTTCAAACCCCTTCCTTGGCGAAAAATTAGGTTTATCATCACTTTTCCCCCACATTTCACGGAAAAAACCCTTGTATTTATACACCCCCCGTATTTATCTTAATATATAAAAATTACGTGTCCCTGTGTTGTGGCCAATGGACTCCTCAGCTACTGAGCCGATTTTAACCAAATTTTACACGCAGTTTCAGTTTGGTCCAACTTAAATGATAGGATAGTTTTTATCTCAATTTAGGACCGCAATATATTTTTTATTGCAAATTATGTATTTAGCTACCAGCTTTTCTGTGTTCTTGGCTAAGCCTTTTTACTAAGCCTTTTTTGACACCTCCATGGCTGAGCGACATAAAGCACACGTTCTGGCAGCTTTTAGAGCGCAGTAAACAAGTAGTAATCTTTCTTATCTTAATATATAAAAATTACGTGTCCCTGTGTTTGTATCCAATAGACTCCTCAGCTACTGAACCGATTTTAACCAAATTTTGCACGCAGTTTCAGTTTGGTCCAACTTAAATGATAGGATAGTTTTTATCTCAATTTAGGACCGCAATATATTTTTTATTGCACATTATGTATTTAGCTACCAGCTTTTCTGACTTCTTAGCTAAGCCTTTTTACTAAGCCTTTTTTGACGCCTCCATGGCTGAGTGACATAAAGCACACGTTCTGGCAGCTTTTAGAGCGCAGTAAACAAGTAATAATCTTTCTTATAATATATAAAAATTACGTGTCCCTGTGTTTGTGTCCAATGGACTCCTCAGCTACTGAACCGATTTTAACCAAATTTTGCACGCAGTTTCAGTTTGGTCCAACTTAAATGATAGGATAGTTTTTATCTCAATTTAGGACCGCAATATATTTTTTATTGCAAATTATCTATTTAGCTACCAGCTTTTCTGTATTCTTGACTAAAATTCTTTAAACATACCCGGAATGCCACCACATAATCGGCGGCTAAAAATGGGTTTACTTATAGTTCTTCTACATAATTTAAATCCACCGAGATTATGCAATGGTACGCGTTTAGTTATCAAAAAAATCACCGGGAACATTATTGAGGCAATCATTTTGACTGACAAGTTTAAAGATGAAGTAGTTCTGTTGCCACGTATCCCAATGACACCGTCAGAATCTTCAATACCCTTCAAAAGTCTACAGTTTCCCATTCGTTTAGCCTTCGCCATGTCCATTAATAAGTCCCAAGGACAAACAATGTGAATTTGCGGTTTAGATTTAGAAAATCCATGCTTTTCCCATGGACAACTATAGGTCGCTTGCTCCCGTGTGGGAAAACCGTCCAATCTATTTTTGTTTACAAAAGACAGATTAACAAAGAATATTGCGCACCGATTAGTGTTGAGTTAAACTGAAATGAAAAATGCTTATAATTCAAAAAATAACAAATAATATTGGTTAATTATCTACCATACCTACATTATTAAAAATAAAATGTTATATTAAAAAATAAAATGTTACAATAGCAATTAGCAAATTTTTAATTAACTCAATTGTTACAAGCCTGAATATAATATTTCTAAGTAATAAAATGCTACATTTTTTGTTGATTTTTTATTTCTAGCAAACTTAGGAAATTTTTGTTCGATTGTTTTCATATTTTGACCTCAAATTCATATTTATATAAATTATTATAGTTTAACCCATACCTTAGCCACAGCAACGCGTGGCCGGGTCAGCTAGTACACTATAAATACAGTTGTATTTATACTGTATCGGTAAAACCTCTCGAAGCGGCCACCCTCATTTATCAGCCACCTCTCTTAGCGGCCAGTTTCCCATGGCACGAATTTTTTGATCTATTCACATAAGGTTAAATGAACTCTTGAGCGGACACTCAAACCCCTCTGAGCGATAGGGTAGTCGTCAGTCTGGGCTTCGAAATAGACTGGTGACTACTCTTTCATGTCGTTTTTTTTTTTTTTTTCTTAATTTTATTTTTAATATGTAGCCTTACACTCAGTGAACAGATTGGTACTTTTTAAGTTTTGCTGTGTAGTGGGTGGGGAGGAGGGGGGGGTATTCTGCGATATGGGTACGTGTAAGAATTGATTATAGTTTATTTTACAGACTGCTTTAAAATGAAGGTAGTAAAATGTGGCTTTAGTTGAACATTTCTAGTGTTGATATTTACAAAAAAAAAAAAAAAAAAAAAAAATAGCAATTACCAGAATAGAATTTTTTTCAAAAGTCATATTTTATTTTATTGAATTTTTGTAATTGGTACGAAATTTCAATTTTTATTAAATTTATTATTATGGTAAAAAAATGTAACTCATTTTGTAGATACTCGTCATGATTCTCACATAGCAGTCCAGGATTATACAAAATCTCGAGAGATAACAAAAGGTAAATTTTAGCTGAATTTTTATTTATTCTGTATCAAGCAAAATACGAAGAGAGTGCCCATTCCTTGCGCTTCTACTTTTGATGAGAGATATTAAGTTTCGATTTCATTTGTTACTTTAAAAAAAGCTTATTTTTTATTAAACTATTTTTTAAATAAATAGCTCCAAAATTAAACGTTTTAAATTTTTTGCATAAAATATAAATACTGAATGATGAGTGAAGAAAAATGCATGTTCATAGTAATAACAAATTCAACTTCAATTCAAAATTTTTAAATTAAGAATATCTAGATATCTATTAAAATATTGAGATATAATGCAAACAGCAGCTAATTTCTAATTAAATTATTCTGTGATTTAATATTTGATATCAGTTGCTTTGATTACAAGTACATCCTTAACCATAGAACATGCTTTTTATACTTCAAATAATGCTTCCTATTACTTATTTGCAATTAAGAAATTAGAAATGTCTTCTTTTCTGGTACTACCAGCACAAAACACAAATTAATGCTTCAGCTAGTGAAATTAATTAAAAAACAGTAAGCTAAAACTGTTCCGTAACACTAAGAATATTAAAACATATGGAGTATATAGTATATGGTATGCAATTATTATGTATTCAATGCTACACTGCCAAAAATAAACCGTTGTTTTTATAGTATTATAATGGCAGCAGAGGTTCCAGTTTAAAACTATAACATGCACAGTAATGAACTGCAAAACTAAGCAATTTTATTTTATTACTGTAGAGCAGCAATTTTACAGTTTATTACGATAAAATTAGCTGTATTATACTTGTAAAAACAACAGTATAATAAGGGCAGCAGAGGTTCCAGTTTAAAACTGTAAAATGCACACTAATGGTAAAATTAGCAATTTTACAGTTAATTACTATGTATAAAGCAAACGATTTTGCAGCTTATTAGTGTATAATTAGCACTTTTACAGTTAATTATTGCAAAATTAGCCATTTTTACCATATTGTTACTGGATAATTAGCTGTATTGTACTGTAAAAACAACACTCATTTTTTACAGTGTTAAATTCAATATCTGCAAGAGGTCTAAGCTTCGGTATTCGGCGTATCGGTCAAACCACGTTTCGCGCCATCTCTAATTGGTACATTTAAATTATTTGACATCCTGCTAAGAACCCAAATATTCTTCCCTCAAACTCATATTTACTTATCTTGCTCACAGTTCCTTATTGAATCGGAAATAAATTTAAAAAAGTAAAAGAGAGAGTAAATAAATGTGATTAGTACACCGATAATCCAGACAACTGTTTGATCCTTGGGCATTCCAGATCATTGAAAATCTTTTTTAGAAACATCCATATATTCGCCACTCAACTCACATCTAGTTCTTTTGTTTAGTTTCCTAGTGGATAGGAAATTTAAAAATGGATAGGAGAAAGTCTAAATATGAATAGTGTGCCACTTACGCCTTAAGCTAACCTACCGCATACAAGTTTGCTAATCTGGAAATTTCGACACCCGTTTAGTAAGAGTTTGGATAATCGGCGCTCTTTTCACTCTTTTGTTCATACACTGTACAAAATGAATGTAGTTTTTACAGTATAATATAGCTAATTTTATTGTAATAAGCTGTAAAAATTTCTAATTTTACAGTAACAAGCTGAAATTGCTAACTTTGCAGTACTGAACTGTAAAATTGCTAATTTTACAGTAACAAACTGTAAAATTGCTAACTTTGCAGTTTATTACAGTGCATTTTACAGTTTTCAACTGGAACCTCTGCTGCCAATTTTATACTGTTGTTTTTATAGTATAATGCAGCTAAATTTTACGGCAATAAACTGTAAAATTTTTAACTTTACAGTGAGAAAGTGTAAAATTGCTGGTTTTACAGTTTATTACTGTGCACTTTACAGTTTTAAATTGGAACCTCGGCTGCAAGTATTATACTGTAAAAACAACAGTTCATTTTTTGCAGTGCATTTTTTCGCCACACAACTCACTTTTAGTTCTTTTGTTTAGTTTCCTATTGGATAGGAAATTTAAAAATGGACAGGAGAAAGTCGAAATATGAATTTTGGGCGATTACCCATAAGCTGATCAACCGCATACAAGTTTGCTAATCTGGGCATTTGGACACCCATTCAATAAGAGTTTGGATAATCGGCGCTCTTTTCACTCTTTCGTTCATAGTTCCTAATCGGACAGGAAACCAATAGAAAAAAATCCCGTAGAAGAACTAAGTATAAATTTATTGCCTCCTTTCACTTAGATGCCAATTAATAACTTATCCTTGAGATGATCTGTTGCTTCCGTGGTCATATATATTAATTCATCATTTTGCTTCCTATAATTAAGAGCTAATTTGAGGCAATGGCAAGCAAATTTATAAGAAGATCGCGGTTATTTATACTCATTTTGAAAGCACCTAGTATTAATATAAACTATTTTGGGGCGTGAATTTTATTTCCTAATATATTTAATTGGCCTATTACCTTTTGGTAGGCTGGGCCGACTAGTAAATAGACGGTTAAGCGCAATTTCATTTTCAAAAATTCACAGCATCGTCAAAACCCGTTTCATTACACTTAAAAATTTGGAAGAAATTATGGATGCACCGATTAACTAGCCAAAATCGACCACTTTGCTCAATATGAATAATCGGCAAAAAATTGCCGATTAATTAGTGGAATTTTTTTTTCCAAGTATGTTTTTTCAAAGTATGCTTTCATTAAGAAACTATTTTTTAATAATTTTATTAACAGTAAATAAATGTAATTCTCTGTAATCCTTACGATGTAACATGCAGTATGAAAGTGAACAAAGTAAAAACAAAACAAATAGTTCCTATAATAGCAAAACTGATTGGAATATTAAAGTATAGCCCTCACAGCTGATATTCAAATGACACTATTAGGAATAATTAAATTCCTGAACTTTGAAATTGGAATGTGAAAGCATGAGTATTTTATTAGTATTGTATGAGTATTATATGAGTATTTTATTAGTTATATATGAGTATTTATTATATTATAATCAGTCAAAATTTGTCGATCAGCCGGCAATAAAAATATATTAAGTAAAATTACATTAAGTATGCTTTGAACAAGGTACTATGATGAATAAATTTATAAACGAGATATAAATAATTTTGCACAAACACAAGTATAAGAGGTGGTACGAAAATGTAGTGAGTAAAAACAAAACAAAAAGTTCAAAGAATGAAATATCAATAACCTCAGTCCATATAAATGTTTTTAACAATTGATTTTCTTATTTGAATAAATATATGCAAAATGCAATACAATACTGCAACATTTTTCATATGTGGATACTTTTCAACATAGAATGCTTTTAGGTAACCTCTAATTTTCAAAGAATAAAAGTCTTAAATAGTACTTAAAATTGAAATAGAAATTTAAATTAAAACACTGTTAAATTAGAGTGCTTACCACAGCCTCCCCCTTTTTTGAAAAAAGGTTCATGCCTCGTAAGTTATTCGTGAAGATTCAATTGAATAAATTTCAAAATTATTCTGGAAAATTAGGAAGATGAAAAAAATAAATCTTCTCTCAGAAATAAATTTGTAACTATTGGTGGTAATTTATGTACATATAAGGTCTGCTACGAATTTCAAGCACCTCCGAAGAGAAAACTCTAACCTGTATTGCTCGCCCCCTCTATTCGCATGAATAAAATATCACTATGCTTGTGTTAAAACGCATCATTAAGTATTTACAGAAATTAAAATTAAGTTTTGCTAAATATTTTCCCATTTTTACACACACAGAGGAAAGTAGCCGAGAGTGGATCAGATAAGGTTTAATAAAATTTGTTCTTAACCTCCAAGTATTTTTGTCAAAAACTTTCCTGAATCACTACAAATTTCCTGAACGTCGACTTTTTACTGCTGTGAAAAAAAGTTTCATCTACTGTAGTATGAAAATATATTCTGTCTTATTAATACAGTCAAACCTGTCTATCTCGAATTTCACGGGACAGAAGAAAAAATCGATACAAAGGTTGTGATAAAATTTACAAAAATAAGCAATTGAAACAAAGTCAAATACTTAATAGATTTTTTCGCGTTGATATTGTTAAATATTTTACTGTACGATATGTTGTGAGTCCACGTTTTGCTAATTGTGATGATTGTGTCGGTAGCAAGTTAATGCATACCTTTAAGTACGAACATAGTCTTTGAATGATTGTGCAAAAGATGATTTTTGTCTTCAAGTTATACCATTTATAAAGGTGGCTGGAGATTATATTCAAAAATGAGTCGTGAAAATTCGAGATAGAGAGGTTTTCGGGAAAAATCGTTCGAGATAAACATGAGAAAAAACATTAAATTTATGCTGCAAAAGCAGGGAAATTGAAACATTCCGATATAGAGAGGTTTTCGAGATAAGCAGGTTCGAGATAAACAGGTTCGACTGTAGTTGTTTCGCCTTCAACTCAGTTTACGACCCTTTCTTGAATTGCAGGCAAATCAACTGTTTCCTATTTGCTTGCGATTCTGCCTTAGGATTGACTTGACTATCATTGTTGTTGGAGCTTTCTTGGGAAATTTGGAAGGTCCCAAGCTATTAATGTAAGCGCAACTAAGTTTTCACTGAAGGTTTCTGATCTGTTCTAAAAACATTGGTAACTTTTTTGGGAAGTTTTCTGAATTATTCAGAATGAATCAAAATTAATTCCAAGAACGGTACTGACTGACAAAGGGAAACTTTACTGTTTTTCGCCAGATATGGTAATGATGGAATTTAGGCACTGCAGTTTTCCAGTAATGTTTTTTTTTTTTCCTTCTTACAGTGAACGTTTTTGGCCCCAAAAACCTTGATTTTTATTTTATCCATAATAGTCCTGGATCTGACAGCACTTCTGTAGGAATGTTTGAGTACGGAGAATTTTTTTTCAAAAATGTTTAGTAGGTGCCCTAGGAAGTGTTTTGGACTCGGGTGGACATCCGCCACCTGGTGCATTTTTTTGCTATGACGTCATCAAAGATGGCGGCCATTTTGGCTCTCATAAACGCTAAAAAATGCCCAGCACTTCTGCAGGAAATTTAAAAATTGAGAATTTCTTTTCAAAAATGTTTAGTAGGTGTCCTAGAAAGTATTTTAGACTAGGGTGGACATCCGTCTCCTGGTACATTTTCCTGTTATGACGTCATCAAAGATGGCGGCCGCTCGATCCTATAATGGCTCATATTTATGTTACTACTGGACCGATTTGCATGAAAATTGCGATTTTTTTTACTAATTTGCCTGATGCTATTTGTCTTCAAGCTGCACTGTTAGAAATTTATTCGAAAAAATAATTGAAAATAAATGTATTGATTTTTTTTCTTTTTTTTTTTTTTTTTCATTTTTAACTACCAAGACTTTACCATAAAAAATGGTGTTAACCCTTTTATTTTCACGAGAAAATGCTAATTTACCGCTGCTTGCATACCAAAAGATGCAGCCAGTGGCGTACGCAGACAAAGCATTTCAGGGGGGGGGGGCTGAGTCAAGACTCTTTGCGAGCGAGGTGGGGGAGCACCTCATGAAATGTAGCTAAGAAAAGTAAATGTCTCGAATTTCTGCTTTAATGCCTATTTAAGTCGACAAAAATACCTCATTAAAAACAACTTTTTTGTCATTAAAATTATTGTGAAGAAAGCGTTTTGATAGACACAGAGAATGATAAATTTAAATTGAAAAAAAATTCTTCATTGAAAGAGATGTTGCTGAAACACTTATTTGCAATATTTTGGCAAATTAACGCTCTAATAATGTTAATTTTGCAGTTTATTTTACTATTGTTCCCAATACTGGGTTTTAATTCAATTTGCTGAAATTTATTTAGCAGAATTATATGACCGTAAAACATTAATTGTGTGTGTGTGTGTGTGTGTGTGTGTTGTATTTCTAAAACATAGATTTACAATAAAAATGAACAAAATGGAATGATAGGATAATTATAAACATGACGTACAGTAAAGTAGAAAGTAGACATGTCAAAAAAAATCTTTTAGTTTTGTCCTACACTTAACTATCTGTTCTAAAAGCTTTTCTCGTTTTGGTATTTCAAAAAAAAGGGGAAATTTAGAAAAAAAAACTGAAAGCTTGCATTTTAAAAATTCGTTTCAGAAATTTCGGAGGGGGCGGCAGCCCCCTCCGACCGAGCCCAACACCTGAGTACGCCACTGGATGCAGCTGTATTACAAAATAGTAAAATGTCCTGCTCGTCCAAGCGATAGCAAGGACAATTTAAACTTAGTTAAAATGGAGGCGAATGAGAAGAAATACGAAAATTTAAACATGTATTAGTTTAGGAGAGTTACTTGATTCTTTTACACAGTTCTGATGGTTGTTGTTGATTATGATTTTTCCCTTCTGAAAACATTCGAAGAACCGGTTTTACCATCCTGTAAATTCAGTTTTGAAGCAAATCCACAGTAACAACAATTTTGATTTTTGCTAATGAATCTATACCATATAAATTACCATGCAACTATACCCACAACTCAAATGAATTTCAATCGTGTCCTCAACCAGCTGGGCCAGAAACAATAGCGTACATAGTCTTAAGTGCGCCCCCTTGCTATATTTGTAAGTGCACCTCCACCTCCCTGTTAAACTATAAGAATTTTTTTCCCGTGTAACTCACAGTGCTATTTTTCAGGAAGGTGCGCCCTCAAACCTCATGATTTCCCCCTGCTCCGTGGGGGTTTTGGGGTGCTATGTACGCCACTGGCCAGAACTATCTACCAGCAACCTATGACGAAAGTGTGTACACGTTATCGTATGTGATGTTCAACTAAACATTCCAGATAAGTTTGCAAATATTGTAAAGGGGTTGGGTGCATTCCGAACGGCAACAATTGTAATATGCTGCTTAGGAAAATTTGTTTGAAAAGGTCTAATATCCGATGTGTTTATTGAATCGGACATGATATTGGAACTAACCACGATTTTGTCCAAAAAAGAAATGGTTTGAACATCTACCATGAATTTTCTTAGAAGCAAACTCTGAACTTAGATGCAAAGCTGTCTCAATGTTTAAATAAGAACTGTTAGAAAGTTCATATTTAAACATTGTAAACAGACTTGTTTAATCTACTTCCCAATACATCACACTGACAAAAACACTGGCTTCAAAAGATACAATGAAAAATATATTAAACTTATTTAATACTGGTGACTGAAGACATACTGGAGACTACTTAATATGATACGAGGGAAAAAGAGTCAAGATCGCTCAAGCTCCATTCTTAAAGCCATATTGGCAGTATTTCCTTGCAACAAAACACAAAATGCTTGTACTACTACAAGGAAAGACAGTAAAAAGAAGTCAAACAGTCAGCATCACTGATCTCACCTCATGATGCGAAAACTTTTAGCTCGTTCCTCTGACGTGGAAGAGATCTTTCAGTATGAACTATCTGAAAACTGTTCACTGTTTAATGAACAAGAATTTGTTAAATTTACAAACAGGTGCATTGTTAAAAGAGCTTACGGTAACATAAGAAAAGAAAATGTGTTCAATTCTGGTGAAAAGTCCTGTTATATAATGAACTTTTCTACACGAAAGGTTATGACAGATAAAAACAAAAAACTTGCCGAAGCAGTTCCTGTTTTTATTATTATTATTATTATTTCGATCATATATTGGGAGTGTCACAAAAGGCTGTGAAAGAGTCTGTAAAATTTTTGACAGTTAGAGCAAATTTTTCCCTAAAAAGTCTACGAGCGTAGAGCCAAGGTAGCGTAGAGCCAAGCAGTATTGTTTGTTATACATGTTATTAAAATCTCTCAAGATGCTACTCTGCCTGTCCTAAACAACAGCTTTGGGGCATAATATGGAAACAAATTGATCTTACAACGTAGAAAGACCTGGACTTAAATTGCGTGATAGCAGAGAAAGCAGACTTCGAGAATAATGGTGTTAGCTTTATTTTCCTGGTATACTGTTATTCTGTGATTTGGTGTTTAGAAACTTTGGGGGAGCACTGGAGTTATGGATTGTACGCGACTTTTGTTCATAATATTCACCGAAAAACAGGTGAAAACATTCCACGTATATTATCCGACTGGAATACGTAGAACAAATTCGTAAATCAAGCAAAATAATACGTAGCGCAGGTAATACGAAAAGGGTCATACAGTAAATTTTTAGATGAACTAAGATTATAGCTGTATCCTGATGTGAAGAATATTGACTTTGAGAATTTGCCACCTTCTAGTGCAAAGAGTGCCACGGGCCATAAATTGAGATAATATTTTTGTACATTGTACCTTTAGCACTACAGAATGGTAAAGGAGGATCTTCGAATATTCTTTCAGAGTAGAAAAATCATAAACAATAACAACATCGGAACTAAACAGGGATAAGTAGTTCTCCTAAACTGCTACAATACGTCTGAATTTTCATATTTCTTCTCATTCTCATCTATTTTAACTAAATTTAAATTTTCCTTGCTATCGCTTGGACGAGCAGGACGTTTTATTATTTTGCAATACAGCTTTATTCTTTTAGCATTCAAACAGCGGTAAATTAGCATTTTCTCGTGAAAATAAAATGGTTAACACCATTTTTTATGGTTAAGTCTTGGTAGTTAAAAATGAAAAAAAAAAAAAAAAATCAATAAATTTATTTTCAATTATTTTTTTCGAATAAATTTCTAACAGTGCAGCTTGAAGACAAATAGCATCAGGCAAATTAGTAAAAAAATCGCAATTTTCATGCAAATCGGTCCAGTAGTAACATAGATATGAGCCATTATAGAATCGAGCGGCCGCCATCTTTGATGACGTCATAACAGGAAAATGTACCAGGAGACGGATGTCCACCCGAGTCTAAAATACTTTCTAGGACACCTACTAAACATTTTTGAAAAGAAATTCTCAATTTTTAAATTTCCTGCTGAAGTGCTGGGCATTTTTTAGCATTTATGAGAGCCAAAATGGCCGCCATCTTTGATGACGTCATAGCAAAAAAATGCACCAGGTGGTGGATGTCCACCCGAGTCCAAAATACTTCCTAGGGCACCTACTAAACATTTTTGAAAAAAAATTCTCCGTACTCAAACATTCCTACAGAAGTGCTGTCAGATCCTGGACTATAAAAACACTGTTTTTAATACGCTTTTATTAGTTTCACAAGTGGGTTTGTTTGTTTGTATGTAACTCTGAATAAAAGGTAAAATTCACTTTCTTTACAAATGTAAAAATAATCCATTTAATACTATTGTTAATACTAAATGCTAAGCTATATTACATGTTGATGTATTGTAAGTGTCTCAGTTGTTTGTATGTAACTCTGAATAAAAGATAAAATTCACGTTCTTTGCAAATATAAGAGTTATGTATTTAATACTGTTATTAATACTAAAGGCTAAACTATATTACATGTTAATGTATTATAAGTGCATGGAAACTTAGCGGATATTCAATAGTTAGGGAAATAAGAATTTGATTAACTCTAAAAGCGTATTTTTTAGTTTTTTAAACTACTGTGAGCTCTCACTTATGCGCCGGCCCAAGGGACCGACAGAAAAAGGCGCATAAGTGAGAGAGACGTATAAGTGAACAAGCCTATTTAAAGGACTAAAACACAAACATTGGCTCTAATGAGAGAATGAATAAGAATGTTTCTATAGAAAAGGAACATATGACTACGGTTTGGCATTTTCTGTAACATAACTACAATGATAAAGAGAAAACAAAAATTGCGGCATACCTACTCACAAACTGTTTCCTTTAAAAGGATTCATAATAAATAGTTCTCCGAACTCTAGTTCATGCGGAAGAAGTGAATTCCGTGAGTAATTAAGACGAAACATTAAAAGGAAAGTGAAGAAACATGCTTATTTTTTAAAGAAAATAAATATTAATTATTCAACATTTTTCGAAAAATTCGACGGTAAGTCAAATATTTATCTTTAGAGCGACGCATAAACGAATGATATTATTTTTTTGCTATGGAATGTGCTGGGACCATTGAAAATTGTCGTACAAGTAAAAAAGGCTCATAAATGAGGCGATGTATAAGTAAGAGTTCACTGTATTATGTATATTAATATTTAGTGTAACACAGTAAATCATCTACAACAGTTCCGAAAAGTTCACGCGTCATGCAAGAGAAAATATTTGTCACGGTATTTGTCGGCTTCGCCTCTATCCAACACAGATCACTGATTTGTACAACGGCATCTAGCGTCGCCATCTGATAAAGTAAGCATCCCAAGGTTGTTTTGACCAAATCGTTTGTTTAGCTCTGACAGTGGGAGAAATAAGGGGATGATGCAAATGGTGGGAGGTCTAGCGTGAACAGAATGCCTGCCTTAATGATCTCCCAGAAGGACGGATAAATAACAGCTCTAACACACGAAGAAAAGAAAATGGCTACCAGCAGAAAAAAACAAAAAAAGTCATTCCACAAAAGAGCACGCAATTAGATGGGCGGTCTGTCCCGTGTCCAATCGAAATCTGCTTGGAATAAAACGGACATAAAAAGAACGGAAATCGTATAGAGCCAACTGACACATTGATATCTAATGAGGCCGTTTTTGATAGGCCCCACAAACGTGACACCGCGCGTTTCGTTACGGTCAGTTTGAGCGGCTGCGGTCACAGTGATGAAATTGATAAGAATTCGAAATAGGGTTTGTTACAAGCCCCACAATTATTCCAGAAGCAATTTCTGTGATGGAAATTAGTTTCCTCCCAGAACGAAAAAAAATAAAAAAAAAACTTATTGTTATTGATTTAACGCTAGGTTACGAATGGTAGAGCAACTTACCGACGAAAAGTGATTTTAGATGGGGTAATATGTGATGCGTGGACATAGATGTCGTGGTGAAAGAGACGTGTGCAGATGAGGCCCATTTGCACCGGTTGTGGTAGTAATAAAAGAATGTACGTAAATTATTCACAATGGAATATGGAATACAATACATAATACGTTTAGAATTGAATAAATACCTTTGTGCACGAAAAATAAGTTACGGTTTTTCAACGTTTTATAGCATAAAAATTGCCAATATGTGTTTCAGGGTTACAATGAACCCCTTTTTTCAATGCAAAGTGTGAACTTTAGGATGAAAAGTAATCATTATTTCCTCGAATGACTTTTCATCCTAAAGCTCACACTTCCCCCGCATTCAGAAAAGGGGTTCACCGTAACCCTGAAGCACATATCTGCAGTTTTTCGTGGAATGAAACGTAGAAAAATCTTCATTCACACAATAGGTAGTCCGACCAGTGAATTAACAGTTGGCGGCAAAAGAGAAAAATCAAGGGTGAAAAAAATCTTGTCCATAATCTTTCATCCTAAAGCTCACACTTCCCCCGCATTCAGAAAAGGGGTTCACCGTAACCCTGAAGCACATATCTGCAGTTTTTCGTGGAATGAAACGTAGAAAAATCTTCATTCACACAATAGGTAGTCCGACCAGTGAATTAACAGTTGGCGGCAAAAGAGAAAAATCAAGGGTGAAAAAAATCTTGTCCATAATCTTTCATCCTAAAGCTCACACTTCCCCCGCATTCAGAAAAGGGGTTCACCGTAACCCTGAAGCACATATCTGCAGTTTTTCGTGGAATGAAACGTAGAAAAATCTTCATTCACACAATAGGTAGTCCGACCAGTGAATTAACAGTTGGCGGCAAAAGAGAAAAATCAAGGGTGAAAAAAATCTTGTCCATAATCTTTCATCCTAAAGCTCACACTTCCCCCGCACTCATAAAAGGGGTTCACCGTAACCCTGAAGCACATATCTGCAGTTTTTCGTGGAATGAAACGTAGAAAAATCTTCATTCACACAATAGGTAGTCCGACCAGTGAATTAACAGTTGGCGGCAAAAGAGAAAAATCAAGGGTGAAAAAAATCTTGTCCATAATCTTTCATCCTAAAGCTCACACTTCCCCCGCACTCATAAAAGGGGTTCACCGTAACCCTGAAGCACATATCTGCAGTTTTTCGTGGAATGAAACGTAGAAAAATCTTCATTCACACAATAGGTAGTCCGACCAGTGAATTAACAGTTGGCGGCAAAAGAGAAAAATCAAGGGTGAAAAAAATCTTGTCCATAATCTTTCATCCTAAAGCTCACACTTCCCCCGCATTCAGAAAAGGGGTTCACCGTAACCCTGAAGCACATATCTGCAGTTTTTCGTGGAATGAAACGTAGAAAAATCTTCATTCACACAATAGGTAGTCCGACCAGTGAATAAACAGTTGGCAGAAGAGAAAAATCAAGGAGAAAAAATCTTGTTATGATAACTTATTACTAAGTTTATAAATAAAGCAACACTGCTTGGCATAACTTGTATACAAAACCATGATATATATCATGAAAATACTCACGACGCACGAGAACATGCAACGAACGTTTAGTCACAAGAACACAAGAATGAACCAATCAAAACGATGCCAAAACCAGAAATTTAAAGTATCATCACGATTACGATTATAAAAACTCAATATATTACACTTGTAGCTCTATTGGCAGCTGTACTACCTTTCTTCTGCATTATTCCGATATCCTCTTTCATGGAAAAGTTTACTTCAGTTGTTTGTCAACAAATTTGTAAATTTCTGTGGCTATTAAGAAAACCTCAAAATCGGAGAAATACATATACACAAAAAAATTATCTCTCTCTTTTCCTTTGTTATGGACAAAGACAAATTATTACATTTCTGGCTGTGAAGAAGATTTCAAAATCGGAGAAATACTTTTGAATAGAAAAATGTACGTCAAATGTTTCTCAGTTTACATACAAAAGCAACTTTGCACATTTCTATGGCAATTAAGTGAATTTTAAAATCTGAGAAATGTTTTTGCACTTTGAAAAATTTAATAAAATAGTTTCCTTACTTTTATAATTTTTGTGGCTAGAGAAGGGATCTAAAAATCGAAGAGATACTTATTTGCACAAAAATTGGAGCCTATATCGTTTCTCTATTTGAATATAAATGAACTAATTTGACATTTCTAAAGCTTTAAAAAATATTTCAAAACTAGAACTTCAGGAAACTTTTTATCAAAGGAACTTGGATTTCCCCCAGAAGAATGGTGAAAACCCGTGAAATTCCAGAATGTTTCCCGGAAATAACCTATGAAGTTTCGAAGTTTCCTCACAGAATAGGTTTTTAAAATCGCAGAAATACTTGAGCACAGAAAAATTTTGGTCAATCATTCCTCAATTTACATGAAAAAGCAAACGTTTTCCCATTTCTATGGCTAAATAAGAAACTTCAAAAAACCGGGAAAATATATTTTAAAAAAATTAAGTCAATAATTTCCTTGCTTATGTAAACAAACAAATTCGAGCGTTTATATGGCTAAAACAAGAATTACAAAATCAGAAAAATACTTGAGCACGGAAAAACTTGCACCCAGTCGTTTCGCGGTTCACATGCAAAATAAATTTGCACATTTCTGTGACTGCCAAAATGATTTAAAAATTAGAGACATACTTATGCACGGCAAAATTGGAGCCAATAGTTTCTCTATTAAAAACCAATACAAATTTTCCCATTGCTAAGGCTTTAAAGAGGATTTCAAAACAAGAAAAATGCTTTTACACTAAAAAAAACTACGTCAACATTTATCCGTTTAGATAGAAAAACAAACTTTCACATTTCTATGATGATGATTTTAAAATCGGAGAAATGCTTGTGGACTGAAAAATATAATACTTTTATTTCTCAGTTCACATAAAAAAGCAAATTTGCGTATTTCTGTAGCTGAAAAGGGAATTTCCACATCTGAAAAAATACTTAGACATAATGAAACAAATACGTTAATGGTTACCTTGTTTATGCACACAAGCGAATTTGTGTAATCCTATGACTATAAAAAGCAATGCAAAGTAGGAGAAATATTTATGTGTGAAAAAATAGAAGTCGATAGTTTGTTATGCAAAACCATTTTTTTTTTTTAATTTTGCGGCTTTGAAGAATATTTCAAAACTGGAGAAATGCTTTTTCACGAAAAAACTTTCAATCTTTCTCAGTTTGGACACAAAAACAAACTCTCTCACTTCTGTGGCTTTAAAAAGGATTTTAAAGTCGAAGAATACCTATACACAGAAAAATTACTCTATCGTCCCTTGTTTATAGACGAAACAAGTTGCCACATTTCTTTGGTTTTTAAAAAAAAAGGTTTCAAAACTGGTGGAATACTTATGCACGCAAAATTTACGTTAGTCATTTCCTTGTTGCAGACAAAAACAAATTTGACATTTCTGTGACTTTTGAAACATTAAAAAATCGGAGAAATACTTACGCAAATCTGAACTGATATCCAAATCGCTTTGTAGTTTCTGAGAAAAGAACTACTCAGTACATTCAACTTGCGAACTTTTCCTACGAAAGCTCTCTCGGCGATAATAATTGTTGGAACATTCAAAAGAAGAGCAGCAAAATAAAAAATGCACCTTCTCTTCATTAATATTAATTAGCTTTACCATCAGACTACATAACTTTGGAGAGAAAAGTCTGAGAAGCTGCCCAAGAAGCGCCAAAAGCCCAGAAAGGCTTTGCCCTCAACAAGGTCAAACTTTTTATGCCAAGTTCAGCTTAAATCATTACAGTGGACAACCGAGAAAATGATGCACTAGATTAACACTCTTCCCAGAACCTGATCAACTGATTAATCTTGCTTCTCGCCATTTTGGAATATGCATGAATTTTGCGAGAATTTCCTTCGACCATGTCTTCTGTGAAGCCACTTTTTGCTTCTTTACATTCTTTTTTGTTGAGCATGTCTATTTTTCTTCTCGTATTAGAACTCTATTCACGTTTTCGGCGACACGTTAAATCATTTAAAGCCAAAAATGTTATAAATTCTCGTTGAAGTTGTCCAATTACAAGGAGTGATGAATGGTTCAAATTTAAATGAAGTAACTCTTAGTAATAATTCTCAATGAAATAAAATGTTCGATCAGCTACCTTTCGAGTTTTTTTGCCCCACCAACATTCATCATATTTTATTCTTAACATCGGGCGATGTGTAGTCTGAATAATTTTTCTTTTTCAAGAATTCAGCATGCATTTAATTTGAGTGCGTATGATCACTTCCAGGTTTTAATTTTGTTTTTTACTTGTAGACATAAAGAAATTTAAGTAAGGAGGCTAAATAAAACATTGTTTTGTTGCTTAAAATATTTGCAACAAAGCACATTACTCATAGCATCCACTGAGAAAACAATCTTGACCTGTTATGCTTTAATCCATGCAAAAGTTAGGTCGTAATATTTGAAACAATCACTAAACCTTTCTGTCACAAGTGAGCATTATTATAGTTATCATCATTGTTACTGTTATTTGTATTATTTTCTTAATCGTTGTTGTTATAATCATTTAGTACAAACAATAAAAGAAAAGAAAGTTAGTAGAAGTTACTGTGTTCTAAGGAATGTTTGCAAGAAAGCACGTTGCTCAAATGTTATTATTCTCAACACAAGGGTTTACCTCGCTCTATTTGAAACCAGTACAAACATTATCATCAAATGTGAGAATTTTTCTGATTTGTTGCTGTTATTCATATTATGTTATTTTATTGTTATTATTATTATTATTTAATACTAAAAATAAAAAAAGAGAAAGCACGTAAAAATTATTTAATTGCAGGGAAATATTTGCTATAGAAAGCTAATAACTCAACAAACGTTTCTGGAAAATGAGACTGCAAAATGTTATACATTACTCCACATGTCAGGCTATAGATCTCTAGTTGAAATATGCAAAACTTATTATCAACAGGGAGTTTTGTTTGTATTATCTTTGTTATTGCTATTGTTCTGTTATTGTTATTATTATCATCATTACGAAATTCAGATAATTAAGAATTTCTTTTCCATTTCCCTCTATACACAAGCTTCTTTTTTTTTCCTTTGACTCAAAAAAAAAAATCAGTCTGAATCAACGTGTTTGGTCTGCTTTTGCAAATAATACAGGATTATCTTTTGATATTAGTATATTCTCAATACGAAATACGTTCCTTCCTTGTAGTCCAAAAACACTGATGACGCAAGAAATTATGCTTATTTTTCAATTTTTTTCAGAAAGTAGTAATATCTTTACTATTCAAAGTTAGAAACGCCAGTTCAATATTTGGAGAACGAAAAAACACTTTCATTAAAAGATCAGTAAAAAATAGGCACACTGTATTTCAGAATTCTATGTCCGAAAATACCTCACATATAGCCGGTTCGACTTTTGACAATCACGGAAAATTGAGAGAGTGCACAACTGTGGAAAAAGAACCATTAATCTCAAGGACAAAGTGACTTTTTTTGCGGCTTTGTCAATTGCATCATAGCATATAAGTCCTTCAATCTAAAACTTTTAATTAAAGAATCAGTCAATAAGTATAACTATATTGAAAAATTTCTTTTGTGCAAGTTTTTGTAAAAACTCTTATGATGTAATTCGAAAGTTAGTTTTTTCAGAAACAAAATTTATAACATTACGCTGATGGAAAAAAAACAGCACTCTATTTAGCTAATTTAAATTGAACTTGATCAATAAAATTATTGAAGTAACTCGATGACTACACCATTTGTTTTATGCATAACTCTGTACTCAATTTTATAAAAATATTGACAACTATTATTTTTTCAAAAAGAAATATATAAGTATATAAAATTCATTTAGTAAATTTAAACACGTTATAGAACTTTTAGGAAAGTTTGAATCTGTCTGGGAAAAGAAACTGCTCCATTCTAATTGTTCAGAAAGTATGAACTTAGATTATATAATTCTAGGAATAATAATATTTTACTACATACAGGTCAAATTGCTTAGAGTTTCTTTAAATTTCGGCTATAGAAAAGGGTGAACTAGGGAGTGTTGCGATCAAAATCTTCTAGAACCCTAGCGTTCAAGAAAAATTGCCAATTTTAGTTGCTTGTAAAAGAAAATATTTTTACCACAATCATTAAACAAAACTTTTGTTCAAACTTTCGGAAAATCCAAAGTAGCTATCTGGATTGTGGGAAATTCTTTTCCTCCTCAACTATTCAGAGTTAAAAAGGAAAAAATAATTGGAGAATGTAGTAATACCTGTTACAACTCTTTTCATGCTCCACATAGTGTCATGTAACATTTGTGGTAAAACAATTAAATCCATAAATAACCCAGTACAGTGTGTTGAGGAAAATTTGAGTAACAAAATCGCACAAAGATAGCACAAGGGACTAAATTTTCGGTCTTTTCTGCTATAAGTCAGTATTTCTCCGATAGTTTGTATTATTTTATTACAAAAAAAAAAAAAAAAAAAAAAAAAAACAAGTAACATGACATTTTTGTTGTTTTATAAAAACTGTAGACTAAACTCCAGTTCACCACAGCAAGGTATGAAATAAAAATAAATAAATTCTTCCTGAAATAAATGTATAACTGAATACGTAATGAGTAGGTAAAACCGCAAAACATTTCAGTGTAAATCACATTTTTATTCCAGCTATGTGTTGGGCAATTAAAAATACTTATATGTAAATGATGCGAGCTGTCAGAACCTAAATACAAATCAAAGAGCTTCTTTCTCAAAATCTAGGCATTTGAACATTTAAATGTGTGAAGGCTTTATTAACTGAAATTTGTCATCTTATCAGTTTTAAGAGTTTTCAATTACAAAATCAACTTTTTCAAAATTGTTTTATACATATTTTTTTAGATTCTCATTTCAATAAAAAATAATTCAAACATAATTACAAGAAAATAAATCGCGAAAAGATATTTATCCAAAATCTATCCGAAATTTCTGGAAGTTGTGCACTAAAAATTCTCTAAAGCAGCAGTAACGATTTTTAAGATACAGACCAATCATGATTGCTCAGCAAAACATTTGTCTAAAATAAGCATAATCTCTTCCAACGTATACCCGATTTGCAGAAAATGTACCATGAATTTGAATAAGTTTTATATTTACAGTGGACTTAACAGAAACTTTCAGTGAAAGAGACTTTAGCAAATAGTATTCGGATACCAAGATCATTTAGCAAATAGTATTCGGATACCAAGATAATACCTGTGACAAAGCCTCCTTTTATTTATAACAAGACAAATTCAAATACTGTTTTTTTAGTTTTGCTCACGTTTGTTCCACTATGGATTTTGTTATTTTGTAGTAATGTGAACTACCTAATTTGGTTGTAAATAATATTTACATTAAAAAAAAAGGTTTGCAAATGTTTAACTGATGCTTCTTGAAAATATTTCAAACAATGTACAATCATAAAACGACAGTAAAAATAGTCTTTCTCGATACGAGTTTTACAATACTACATACTTCATTGGAACTACAGTCGAGCCCGCTTAATGGAATAGCCAATTTGTCACGGAAAATTATTCTAATAAGCGGGATATTCCATTATCTGGGATTCCATCCACACGACGTTCCAACTTGCATTTAAACCAAGAAAGCATTTAAATTTGCCTTAACCACAAGTATATTCATCAACAAGTATATAACGATTAACTCTAGACATATTAATTAATGGTAATTTAAATATATTAATTAATAATACTTTAAACATATTAAAATTTAGAAATTCAATTAAAAATGACCTTATTAAATGACCAGGAACGTAACAAGCCCGTTTCTCAGCAAACCAGCGAAGGAGAGCAGTATCTTCAACTTCTGATTCTTTACCTGTGTATTTTTTCTTTTGATTAAGGTTTTTGTTTAATTTCCAGTCGTTTAGCATTTTTTCTTTATTTTTCAACAATTTCGAAACTCGAGATTGCGATATCTCGAACTTTTTTTCAAGTTGTAACTGCGTACATTTACATTAGCATTTGAATATTCAATAAAACTCACTTTTTCTTTCAAAGTACGATCTTTTCGCTTAGAAGACATTATGAAGATAAAAAGCACATGCACAGCCGAAGCAAAATTGGAAAATGATTTCAAAACATCAAAGTAGACTTATCGTTGTGCTTCTCGGAAGAGATTCGTCACAGCCTCGTCTTCTTCCCCGGTCCTTTACACCTGTTGGTTTGCCCATTACTCCTTTATTCTCTTATCTCTCCTTTGGGACCCTAGAGGTAAAGCTTATTCGAAACTTATTGTTCATTCTCTGAAGCAGAAGGAACGATACACAGTGGGGGCGACAAACAGTATACAACACTAGGGAAACATTCCTTTCAAATTCCAGGAATCGCTTTTCTTGCCCCTGCACCCTTTCAACGAAGTGACAAAACATTATTTGGAAGCCGTCCATAAGCTTCACAATCATTATTGCTCTTTACTGGAGGAAAAATCCGGAAAAAAGGGTTGAAATGGAAGGAGATCGACATCAGCGTGGCTAAAAATTATTCTTTTAACCGGGATTGCATCTTAACATGATATTCCTTTAACCGGGAAATTTAACACAGAAATGATTTACTACGGTTCGGGACATTGAAAATATATTACATTAAGCGGGATATTCCATTAACCAATATTCCATTAAGCGGGTTCGACTGTAGTATATTTTTCGCAGATCAATCTACCGCTAAAATATAGTACAACCACTTAATAAATATAACACTTAAAAAATCAGGAACGATTCTGAATATACAGTCTCTTACTGCACATGCAATTTTCGGAAATGTTTTTGAGTATTTGAAAACCTCTTCCTGGAAATTTCAAAACCGCCTCCCAGTGTGATTCAGAAACCCTTTGTATATTCCGCCGTTTTTAAAAACATTTCTGAGTATTTTAGAAACTTATTTTACAATAGTTGCGAACTTTTTTAGTGGTTCACAAAGATTTGTGAAATACTGAAGTATAAGAATGTTGCATGCCAAAAATTCCACAATTCTCAAAAACTGTTTTTTCTAGTGCAGAGTAAATAAATTTCTCCAGCAGTATGGTGTTGATTGATTTGAACTGTGCAATATTTTAGTCAAAGAATTGTGTAATATTTTCTTCGTCTGTTTAAAGGAAACTTGCATGTAATAAATGTAAGTATTTTTTTTTTTTTGTTTGTTTCAAAAAGTATGTCTAAAGGTGAAAATTGGCAGTCACCACCATATATCTTCATACTGTGACAAATAGTAAAAATAATCATAATCAGTGATATAGTTAAAGATTTTTCAATGTGTAAAAATACTCCTTGACATTTTTAAAGGAGATATGTACAATTTTGATTTTTATCGCTTAGAATGTTAAATATGTTGTACTTCAAAAAATAGCAAAACATTAAAGTGTAACAGTAATTTAAAGAATTTCAATAGCTCTTTATATCCACGATGCTAAATTTTTGTTTAAAATACAAAGCATAAAAAATCGCTACATTTAACTTTTAAGGCGTCTTTCAAGTTTCAATACGTGAAACATGCTAATAGATGCGTTAAAAATATATCTGATCACGAAAAACTTTTCTTCGTTTACGATGCTTGAACCGATATTTCCTCCATTTTAAGAAGTTCCCATTGCAGAACTGTAACTCTTTTCCATCAAGTGCCTCATGATTTCAAAAGACTTTTTTTTTTCCGTGTGCTTGTCGATAAAAGTATAAAATTTGCGTCCCTTTAACCCTTCCCCAAGGTCAAAAAAGACATCAGGTGCTTGTATCGCAGTGTACCAGGTGAAGATCCATGAATGAGCAGGTTCCTTAAAGGGCCCTCAAGATCACCCCTTTCTCGGAACGAATCTCCTTTCAACAACCTTAAGGTTCTTTAAATACATTTGGTTTGGTCGGGAAGCCTGAAAATTTTACGATACTTCAACATTGATAAAGTTTGATATTAGTTGTAACAGTTTTTGAAGCTCTTAACCCTTTAAGTGGTCAATTATTTTACCAGAAATGCTTCCAAAAAAGGCATATTTTTTATTGCATAAAGTTAAGTACCATACTTAACAGAATAAGAATATTAAGAACTTTTTAATTTTTTTTTCATTTTCAATGCTTTTACAACATTTTTTATTTAACAATCTTGGTCACAAAACCCCGAAATGTTTGCTTTTTTCAAATACATTCTGCATGCAGTAAAGAATGGTTTACAAATTATGCAAACATTTCTCTTACACTTACTGTGCATTTTGAGGTTTACAATTTTCCAAACAGTTCGAGCAAACCAGAAAAGGAAATCTGAAAATATCGATGCCCGTACGCCGTACGGGCAAACCAGATGAGGCTAATTTCGGGTAGCACGTACACTGTACGGGCAAACCGCTTAAAGGGTTAAAGTTTAAATTTAAAGAACTTTTTGAACAGAGTCCTGAAACAAGTCTGCTCCGTTTAGTTTCCATAAACACGAAAAGTCGGTTATAAAATAAAAAATTAGCTATAGGGTGACTTTTTTTTTTCGAGAATTTATTTAAATCTCATTTATCAGTCGCAGCACAATGACAAATCAAAAATAATTAAATGACTTTAATGTGTATAAAAAGCAGTCAGCAATTGGAAAAATATGTTCGTCAAAACCAAGAGGTAGTCTTTATGAACTGATTTGTCAAAAATATATTACTTGCAGCGATTTATGCATGTCAAACTATGAATTTCAACGTATGAAAAAAAAAAGTTTTATTGCTTAGCACTTTGAGTAAAACAGGTAATCACCGAATACAAGAAATACCTTTGTGCGATTGATGTGAAGTTTTAATCCAACGTTAAAGAACATGTACATTTGTGTACTGTACATTTGTGCTTCTGTACATCACCTGTACATTTGTGCTTCTTTAACGTTGGATTAAAACTTCACAGGTAATTACTATTTTAAAAATCTGGCTACTAATTAATTTGTTACAGACAGCCACTGATGAGAAAGAATTTCTCCAGGATTGCCTTTCAGTCGGTTTCTCGCTAAAAATTCGGCAAAGCATAGTCAGAAATTTTATAGGTTGTAGCCCACGTATTGTGGGAAATAGATCCTTATTCAAGGAGTGGAGTGTTAATGTCCAAACCCCATTAGAAAAGTTTCAAACTATTCCCATAAAATGTTTTTCGTTATATTTTTTTGCCTGAAAAAAACTGTTAATACTATTTATTCTTTATTTATTATTTTCAATTTCATTTAAAAAAGGATCGAAAAATTCAAGAAATGTACAAAATCAACACTTAAACAGCAGTATTTATTTTTGCTGTAGATATTGCAAACATCATTTCTTACATAAGTTTCGCTTCGTGTTTTAACTACCTGACGTTAACAAAAATATTAATATATTTTTAATTTTGAAGCACTAAACTCAATATTTTATGTATTTTATAAATGTAAAAAAAAATAAATAAAAAATTAAGAAGTACCACTTCGAATGCGCGTATATGAGAACATGCATCTATTGAGTTGTTAAAAAAACATCTAATATTCAACACGAATGAAGTTATGTAGGGTACTCATCAGATTTCTTTTCCTTCATGTAATAGATATGAAATCTTTTATTTTTTCGCATGTTACTACTCTTCAAGCAGCAGCCTTTCATTAGATATGAATGAAATGGAATTTAATTGAGCATATAGATTTTACAAGAATTCTTTTCGGTAAAGGTCTCCTCGAAGCAAAAGTCTGTGTACTGCCCTGGCGGGAAAATATAACTTTTTCGAGGAAAAGCAAATGTCGGCATCATAGTTTTTCCTCTCAACATTAAGAAAAATGTGAAAAGAAGGGAAAAAAAGAACATTTTTGTATTAACTTAAAACACCGAAACACGCAAATTACCACATTTCGGAAACCTATATTTAGTCTTGGTCATAAATAATGTATTTAAAATAAAGTGATGTATGTAATGCAGAATGTATGCTGCGTACATTTCTGACATTCGGTTCAATACCGCGATCAGTGCAGATTTTCAATGTGTGATATTATGGAGGCACTAAAGTGCAAACGCGAATGCTATTTTATAAGAAGAACTAGCTGATGTGCCCGGCGTCGCACGGGTTTAAATGCAACATGCCAAATCCAAGAAAATAAATACATGACTTTCAACTAAGCCCAGTAGAATCATATTTCTTAAAGCTATTTTTTGTGATCATGCGGTAGACTGGGTGTGAAGAAGAACGTGAAATCAAACTTAAATGCGTTATTTATTTTATCCGTGTGATTTCCCAAAAAATCATTTTCTATTTTCTAACTGTTGCCAATATCAATTCTCTTTTTATTTAACCCAGTATCGACTATTCGCATAGATGAATATAAAAATCCTAAAAAAGCTATAAATTTCATACTTACTCCAGAGAAGCCTTGGTTCAAAATTTTCATCATGATTACTATTAATATCGTTGTTGCGAGGCAACAAATTTTTGCAACGATGGGTGGAAATTTTAATTATTTAATGGGGAAATGACATGAAATTTTCTGTTTTCCATAATAACTTTTTAAAACTAAGTTTTTTAGAAAAAAAATTATAGCCTATCCTGATTCCTGTTAATGTAGCTATCTACGGTAAAAAAATGGTTGAAATCGGTCCAGTAGTTTTGAAGATTACCCCGGACATACATACATGCATACAAAAGTAGTCATTTATGTATATAGATTTCATAGAGCCATGTGTGCAAATACGCTACTATACTTAAAGTTAATGTCAAGCAAGGTATCATTAAACTTAATTACTTGTATCTGTACTTCATTTCTAAGTTCAGCGTGTTGGCACTGCAATACCGTTATAGAATTAAAAATTTAAAAATTGCTCTTATAGCGATATTTAAGTCAATGTACGATTTGTAATATGTACTAAGATTGTAAAAGGTAAATCGTACAAAGTAGGATCTTCATGTGCAAATGCAGTTCGCAGTTTATGTATTTTACTGTAAAAAAAAAAAAAACTTTAGTACTACTAGAAAATTTTTAGTAAACTGGACTTACATAAAGTAACCTAGTCACGTAGTAAAGCTGTAAATTTTACTTAGAAATAGCTATACCGTTACTAGAAAAGTTTATGGAATTCCAGTTTTCTACAGGTTAGTAGAATTAAAGTTTTAATTTCTTTACTGTGTTGTAACGACACAGTATTTTCCGAAGTAACACTACTTAAGATGGAGTTGTACCGTTATAGGAAGATTTTAAGAAATCTCAGTCTCTTACAAATTTTCTAGCAGTATTGTAAATTTTTTAAGTGTAGGAAGATCAAAAATATTTACGATTCAGTGCAGATCACGGTGACATTGAATATTGCTAATGTACGTAGCCCTCAAAATAAAACAACTATTTAATTTAATTTTTTGTTCTTAAAAGTTTGATTTTTATCCCACCACCCTTTTTTTACGAAAATTTATTTGAACTTTTGAAGAAAAATATCCGCTGCATTTAATTGTGTATATATATATTGCATAGGTTTTATATTTTCTGTGCATTTCTTTTTCTTATTTCGCAGGCTTTTTAACTCTTTTTACAAACTGAATTTGAAAGAAATCAACTGTTACAAGAGATATAGCTAACTATATCTCTGATAGTAGATTACTTCTCGTATTATCTGGTATACTTTCAGATTGTCATGAAAATATTCGTCGACAGCAAACAAAAAATATTTCGAACACTTGCTTACGCTCCTTATAATGTTGTCATCCATTTCATTTAAATATTTTCCAACAAAATGAGTTACTAAAAAAACTAAAGCCTTAATACTCATTCATCTGAAAACAGGATCCAAAACTTGAAAATGTTCGATACGGCTTCAGTTTTGCTATGTTCAACAAAAACGGTGAAAACCCTTGCCTTGTAATAGCGAAATTCATTCATTAAACTTATAAAGTATGTCATCGAAGCGT
The DNA here is from genome assembly GCA_038373865.1 of Uloborus plumipes. NCBI lineage: Eukaryota > Metazoa > Arthropoda > Arachnida > Araneae > Uloboridae > Uloborus > Uloborus plumipes. Next base: position 52,025 of record JAXGGA010008829.1, read on the forward strand.
GTAAGCATTTTTATCCGAATAGTATCGAACATACGAAAGTGCAAATGACAAAATGATGAACCAAAAAAAAAAAAAAAAAAATTGAGCTTACGACTGCAACTCCAACAAACGTGCTAAAATTTCGCCATAACAATAATTTTTGCGAACCAAAAACTAGATTAAAATATTAATTTCTAACATCAATAATTAGTTAAACATTGTACTCTAACTAATAATATTTAGCTAATGTGATATCACAGTAGCTAAAGTAATTAATCCATATACCAACAAAATAAATCGAGTAATAAAACTAATTATTCTAAACTTATTAAGACATGCAAAGATATAATTAGGCTTTTCTCAAGGCATGAAAAATATTCCTTGACATTTTTACAGGAGTTAAATATATTTGGGAGGGCTGAAATACAGAATAAGAGGAGATGTGTACTATAATTTAAATTTGAACACGAATAATACTTGACATTTAGAATTGAAAAATACCTAAAAATAAAACATTCAAATATAACATTTTATAAATTACAGTTGCTTCCACTCCATTGTCCATGATGCAATTTTTTTACTTAAATGCAAGAAGTGTAAAAACGCTTGACTAAATTTTTGATGCTTATTTCTGATTTTCAATGCACGAACTTCACTTGCAGGCGCGTTAAAAATGTCTTTGACTACCCCAGTTGTGTGAGTGGATAAGTATCAACGACGCGTTTTTGCTTTGCTATCAAAATTCGAGAGCGGGGGGGGGGGGGGAGAAGAGGGGCGCTAACATACTGCTTTTAATCTAAAGCATGAAAGATGCATGACAAAGAAAAATAAAGAACTGAAGGAAAACGATTCTGCCGCCAATTATTCATAGCAGGTGATATCATGTTCTGTGCATAATAAATATCAGCAATTACACTCAAGAAGGGTCGTTATTAATAAGATTGCAGCTAATCTTAATAGTGTGTTGCAATAAATATATTTCTGATAAACTATAATTTCATACCATGTTCAATGACTGATTTCGAATTTCCTTGTCGTTGAATAAGCTCTCAATAAAAATCCTCTGAATGTATACCTGGTTGTATTTTTGCATTTTGCTACGGCCAAAGTAATTGTATATCCCCACTCTTCTATTTATGCTCATCTTTCAGTTATTAATTATTTTCAATTAAATGTTATACGAGTATATACTATAGGCCCCGCTTAATCGGGTTACGGATAAACGAATACCCCGCTTATACGCATAAAACATCCCGGAACCGAATATTCCCCGTGCCATAGATGCAATGTTAATCCCTGCTTAATTCTATACTATTATCAAATAGTATTTCTTGGAACCGAAGCGTTTAAGCGGTGCCAACTTAAAGCGGTGTAAATTCGTTTAAGCGGTGCCAACAGTATAGTTTTTTTTTTTTTTTTGTAACGTAACTAGTAAGGTATGTAACCCAAACATTATATTTCTTTTGCATTTTATTTTAATCTTGTGTAAATTATTTTGGAAAATATGTTACGATTTATGCATTATTTTATAAAGAAAATGCAACTGAAAAGTTTATACGTTAACCCATCATAGTAAATGTAAACATTGCAAAAGTTTGAACCAATGCTTATGGGATGTAAGACAAACCACTCCATGAATTAAACGCGTCTTTTTTTTTTTTTTTTTGGATAAATTTCAGTAAGCTAAAATATAAGAAAACGTTACATTTAATTACAGCAGAAGTATATTAAATGAGGGGGAGTTTATTTCTGAAAAAAATGAAGATTATTGTTATTAGAAATAAAACTTAGAATCAGCTTTTTATCTGTAACAACTTAGAGTTAAGAAAATAAATAACTATACATTCTAACATTTTGTAGATGAAAGTTTTAGCTCATCGTTAGTAGAACGGATTATTGTAACGCCTTAACTTTAATATCTCGCACTAACAAAAAAGTGACTCGCCCCACTTTTCAAATAAACCTCCATACATTGTACAGACTTTCTTTTTTCTCACGCCTCCCCTCTCCCTTTCTTAGTTTCTCCTTAAAAATTGAAACTGAAATATTTAATACTATTCTTGCGTACACAACCAAAAAGAGAAAGTGTTGAAGATGAGTTTCTGCTCTGCTCTGGCTGATTTGCACCTGATTGTATGTCAGTCTTAATTACACACAGACTAACAAAGAAGCGTTTTATTTCATCGTATTGGTATTTTACACAACAAGAAGTCGTATCAAACAAAATGGACTCGTAATTCTAAAAATCGTAAACAACTGAACAAAAAAGGCGAGTTGAGTTGTTCCGCCGAAAAGGAAAGTTAAAGTCACTTTTATTGAACATTATTGTGCAGGGCTTTTCTGGATCTTCACATCCTCCCCACCCTGGTCACCCCATAGATCAGGATGCTCCCCACCCTGATCTATTTCCAGAGGGATGACCAGTTGGATAGGCCTTTTGATTTTCTGAGTGGCACTTCTTAACATACAGGATCTAATTTTCCCATCCCGCCCAGGGAAAAGTTCTTCAACTACGGCCTTCTTCCACAAATGTCTTGGTTTCACGTTTTCGTGCAAGAGAACCACGTCCCCAACACGAACGGGAGGCCCCATTGCACGGCTTTTCACTTGGTGAAAATTTCGTAATCGAGGAGGTATTCCTTACTCCATTGCTCCTCCAAAA
>JAXGGA010008830.1:0-54662 GCA_038373865.1 Uloborus plumipes
AAAGGGGAAAATAAAAATTTCAAAGTAAAATATAATATCTTACAGCTAACTATCATCTACAGAGCATAAAATATTATTGCGCTTTAACGCTGCAAAAAATCCATTCGTTATATAGCTCTTGATCTTGATAAGGGTAAAGATGAAGAAATAATGTACGAAGACATTTTAAAATTGTGTGTTTTGAAAGTTCTATACAGATAAAGTAATTCGTGCTTTATGTAGTCCTATACAGAGAATTGCTGAACTCAATTTTATTCGTTCTCTATTTTGAATTTTTTCAGTTCACCTTGCATTACAAAATAGGAAAAAACAAATATTTAAGCATTTTAATCTTATAACAACGATTCTTCAGATATCTCAGGATGTAACTTAGGCTGAAAAATGTCGACTACTGAAGATGGAATAATAAAATATTTAGTATTGTAAAGTATACATAATATGAAAGACAATAAATTTGTTATTATTTCTAAACATGAATAAAGATTAAAGGCGAATTTTTAACACCTATTTTATGAAAAGAGAATAGTGTAATCGTGATTTTATCTTGAAAATACTTGAAAATATCATGAGTTAGTATCACACACAATGCCAAGAAACGTTATTTTGTTGATCATATTTGGAATTGAAATCCCTATAAATAACTTGGTTTTTGAGGTTTAGATTTCTTGGTAAATAATCATTTGACCAGTTATTAAGCATTTTAAACAAAGAAGGTTTTTTTTTAGATTCAATCAGGAGATTTTCAAAGTGTAACAAAAACAAAGACAGAAGTACAACGAATTAGAATTAATTTAAAAAACAAATAAATTAAGTTGAAAATTATGTCTCTTTCTCTGAAAAGCTCCTTCCATGTCTTATTATTCTACGAGATTGCTGGCTTGCGTATATTTCTACGCTTATTATTCTTGTACTGCTTATTATTCTACGAAGTTGAAAATATTAACAAATGCTTTTGTTTAGACAAAGCTATAAAGTAAATGCTTTTTCGTCAGAAAACAACTGATGTAATAATTTTACAAGCTTTTTCAATAAAAGTTAACAACTTTAACATAACACAGAATTTAAATTTCATGAAACAATTTTCTTTCGATATTGGAAAGAGCTATAATAGGATTATTAAAATAACTCAAATTTTATCTCGATAAAGCAATTGCTTTTTTGATACACTTGAAAACAAATTTTATAATATGTAAAATATTTTCTTAAAAACTCTTAAAGGGGACCTTTTTATTTCAAATCCCCACCATCAAAGCATATTTGATGAAACATAAAAAAAACACAGGTAGAAATTAGTCCATTTTTACGGCTCCTGATAACTCCCCGACTTTCGACCAGGACGTCATTGAACAAGACAAAATACCTACTTTCCTGAGAGTGACGTTGACGAAACCTTTGGGTTCCCTCACTGTCATGGTGATGGGTTCTGTTACCACCATAGGGTCTAGGATGGATACTTGTCCGGAGGTGCTTCCGTGCAGGACAACATTCTTTGCATCGGACATTTTATCCACTAGGAGGGAGTGTAGTATGTGAAGCAACGGGTCATCATCTTGAGTGGCTTCAGAACCTAAAAGGAATGTATTGGATAAGTGTTAGGTGAATATGTTAATTCAAATCAATTACTTTTATTTCAACCAATGCATTTTACACAAATTTATTAAATATTGAATGTAAAAAAATCAAGAAAAAAAAAAGTTTAGATTTAGGTAGTAAATAGTTTAGACACTTTCTATTATTAAAATTGTGATGGGGTTGATGAAAGTAGGCTATAACTATAGTGTGATCAGCTCTCCGCACTTCAAAAGAAACCACATTTAGGTTCAGTTTGTTACTCAAGATAATTATAAAAACATTGAAAAATAAATAAATATTGAAAAAAATACATAAAAGTAATACACATATGATAAAAAGAGTAACGTAACCAAAGTACACATTAAAAAAAAGTCATTTCATCTTGAATAATTTAAAGTAGTGCTCAGTAGAAACTTTTAAGCATTTTTTAAACAAATTTCTATTATTTGTGCTTTTTAGACAGTTAGGTAAGGAGTTCCATAATCTTGGTCTATAACAGTGACTACTTTTAAGAGAAAAAGATTGCAATTTTGTTTTGCAATTACAGTATAGTCCCTCTAACATCGTCTAACAGCGAAAAGTACATAACAATTAAATATATTAAAATTAGTTTAGGAAACTCGTAACTAACGAGGAAAAACGATAAAAGGTAAAAGCATTAATTGTGGGAGTCTTTGAATCAGAGTTCTTCAATATTAAAAATTTGAAAGATAATTAAAATTTTATGTCTCTACAAAAATTTATGAAAAACATTAAACCATTTGAAAGAATAAAACAGTATTTTGAGATCACTTCACATTTATTCATTCTAAATTTCATTTATGCTAAGTCAAAGGCGAAATGCATTTCGGTTTTTTTTGAAAACCTTATCCATTTATTAAAATTTGAAATTATCTTGGTCTTTTAGAGTTAAAAAAAAACCGTGTTCACGGTCCTTTATAGCAAAAAGTCTGAATTGTTTCGAATATATCTATAGTTTACTTTGTTTTAATTGTTTCAACTGACCCTTAAAATAATTAAACAAAAATACTTTTTTTGAATTTGTTTTACGTCAAATTGATTTCAACTAAAGCTTAATCAAAGCAAATTTCTCTGCTAGATCAGGCACTATATATCGTCGGCACCATGCTAAACTAACGAATGTGAAAAATCACGATGTTCAAGTTCGTTTTTCAAGTTCAAATTTTACAAATAATTAAAATAAAAACGATACCTTCGAACGATAGTTTTACACCTAAAGATGTCTATAAAAATTTAAAAATTGAAAATAACCAAACACGTCAGGTGGGAAAAAGTTATATGCAGTGTTTTGGCTCTCTTGAAAAGTGCCAATTTTCACATTCGTTAGTTTAGCATGGTGGCGACGATATGATCAAAGTTCCTAGTATTGTTGAACTGTTCAAAATTGAACCAAAAAGTTGTACAAATAATAAAACTACTAATAAATAAAAAAAATTCTTTATAAGGGCGATTCTCTGTAATTTCGTCATTTTCCATGCAGAATCTGTCCGTGCATGTGTTTTTGAAATGTTCGTATAATTATAATACTATTGCTCAGGAAATGAATCTATTACTTTGGTTCAAAAGAGGGCCACTTGAAGTTTGTTTTCCTGATAAATCATGACAGGGGTAAGTCCCCTGCCTAGTATAACTAGGTAGGGGACTGTGTATTCGCACTTTGATGCGTAATATCTGCAATATAATTGAAACATAATTAGTTACGAAACTACCTATAAATTTAAGCACAAATTGTGGACATAATGACTAATATGTTTCATGATTAAACTAATTGACATTAGTAATATCCTTTCCCAGTGGACTGCTTTCGCAACGACCCAGATTCATACTTTCATCCCAAATGGGGCTCTCAAACTAAGAAAAAGTACCGTTTAAACACTGTTCTCAGCTATTTCCGCAAATTCACACTGAATACTTTAAACTTCATGCCAAAAAACATTTGCAAGATTAACAGCTTTTTTCTATTGCAGCTTCGAATTTGTGCCAGAGGACTGCTTGGAAAAACTCTGGACAGAACTTACATAACAATTTTAAGTTTTAGAAATATGTAACTAAACCTCATTTCATAAAAAATATATAGTTGCATTATTCTATTTTTGGATATTAATTGCCAAATTTATGTAGTGTTAATAGGTTTTTCGAAATATTGCCTTTAGGTGTTAGATTATACGACTGAGAAAACCAGGGGACTGTGTTTTTGGTTCTTAGATATTTTCTAGAAAAAAAATTAAATTGTTATTACTCCAAATACAATTGGGCCACAGAGTATTAATTCTTTACTTGCATTAAGAGTGATAATTACATTATTACACTTCATAATTTTTAATACTCGGTCCGGACAGCCAATTACGAGTTTACAGAGAATCGTCCAAAATTTGTAAATACTTTTCTTACGAAATACGGGCTCAGTATTGTTCCTCAGATTTAATAGTGATTAGTGCAACAGAAATTCTATTAATAGTAAATGTTGCTATTATTTCTAAGTAATCTTAATTTGACAATTTAATGAGAAAAATAATACAACGTTTCATGTTTCGTTAATTGAGATAAAATAACAATGAATGCAAAGTTAAATACTAGAGCTGAAAAAAATGTTTTCTGTTTGAATTGACATTTATTTAGTAAACGATTTAAGCAGGAAAGAAGGTTAAAAATAGTTCGATGAAACTCAATGATACAAATAGATTTGGTTTACGTTTGTATACAGATTGAATATGACATAATTGTTGATGATTACTTGAGAAATAGATCCATTTCCTCTTGCGAGGACAAAGCACAAGAGTGACAAAGTAGTGTTTAAATAATCATCGGATCATTTCTAAAATAGTGTTTCGTTTTCTATAATGGGAGGAAATACGAAAGGTAGTAAAACCGAAATAGGGATTTTCTTTTACTGGTTTAGCGGAAAAAATATTTAGGTTATTGTAGAAAATTATTAGTTAATCTTTAGATGGTATATTTTTAGAAACTTTGAAGACAAAGGAAATTTTTTACAAGACCTAATTGAAGAGAAGTATTTGAGTACCATGCTTTTAGCCAAAGCATGACAAAATGCTAAGCTTTCATAGAGTGGTAAGTTTTTTTCAAGCAGCATATTATGCATTGAAAAAGACATTGACAGATATTTTAGCGTACATATAATAATGGTTTGAATAAAAATCATTAAAAAAAAAAAGAAAGCCGTTTCTTTAGAACATTAAACAATTAATGCGTATAAATATTATGTATACTTACTTATTTTTATTTTGCATAATAAAGCCTAAATTTCCAACAGGTTCCCAGGTAGCACAAAAAACGTTTAAACGTTTTATAAACGTTTTTAATCCGTTGTCACTACGTTAATAACCATTTTAAAACCTTTAAAAAACGAAGTGTGCTACTTGGGTTGAAGTGAATTTAAATCTTTAACATGCCATGAAAAATCTTTAAAAGAAAAAGTAATGTAGTTTATTTTTCTGTTGCGTATTCGTCGTTGCTGTATCGAACGAACAGTTTTGCTTTTAAAAATATCAATAAACAATAACAACTATGCTTTAACTTTATTCATTGTACACGGGAGCTATAGAAACTACTCATATCATAAGTCATTGCGCTTGAGTCTACCAATAAGAGGTTTGCAACTGAGCAGAGTTCTTAATTAAAGGCTTGTATCAACCACACTGCAAAAAAAAGCTGTTGTTTTTACAGTATAATACTGGCAGAAAAGGTTTCAGTTCAAAGCTGTAAAAGCACAGTAATAAACTGTAAAACTAGCTATTTTACAGTTTATCACTAAAACTAGCAATTTTACAGTTTATTGCTGTAAAATTAACAACATTATCCTAAAATTAGCTATTATTATACTGTAAAAACAGCAATACAACACTGGCAGCAGAGGTTCCATTTAAAACGGTAAAAGGCACAGTAATAAACTGAAACTAGAAATTTTAGTTTATTACTGTAAACCAGCAATTTTACAGACTACTATTGTTAAATTAGCAATTTTTCTGCTTATTACTGTAAAGTTACTGTACAATTAGCTGTTTATACTGTAAAAACATCATCTATTTTTACAGTGCAAATGCCGCTACTGATTTCTTCATAATTTGCTTAAGTAAAAAAAAAAATGTTGAATTAAACTTTATTTCACCACGCTTTCAATGAATGAACGTGCCGTAGCGACCATTCCGAAATTGGAAAATCAAATGCGTGAAATTGTATTCAACCGTACTGTCAGTTTCAATGTTAATTTTTCGGTAGATTAACATTGTTATGTTATGCTTTCTTCAATGTTAATTTCTCGGCAGATTATCTATGTAATAGAGCACTACATTTTTCTGCATAGATTAGAGTTTTAGGCAAGAAGATTAGGGACAAACTTGCGTAATGTCTGTATGAGCTGAATAATAAATAGTTTTAAATGTAACATCATTTCAGGAAGAAAATTTTCCCAATGCATGATTTCATATACAGAATTTATTATGCAATTTAAATAATTTGTGTTATTTTAGGAAATGACTTCTTTTCCCTAAGACGTTAGATCTGTGTGCTGCGAATGTCAACTATCAATTTCTGGGTATCGTTTGCTAGATAAGTTAATCCATAACAGTTTTCAAAGTTGCTTTATGTTTACAGAAGAAGAAACATTTTTAGTTCATCATACGTATTCGAGTAGAAAAGTACACTGTATTAAAAAAACATAGAATAAATATAATGATAGTTTAAAACACTAAAAGATATATGCTTTCGTAGCAGTACACTGTTAGCTGTTGTTTTTTGAAGTATAATACTGGCAGCAGAGGTTCCAGTTTAAAACAGTAAAAGCACAGTAATAAACTTTGAAAATAGTAATTTTATAGTTCACTATTACTTATCGCACTTTATTACTGTAAAACTACTCTAAAATTAGCTACATTATACTGTAAACACAACAGTTTTTTTTAACTTTATATGAATTAAGAAACAAAAAATGATCTTGGAATGTGAAGTACGTTTAGCTGAGGGAGAATGTCCCACAACTAAGTATAACTTTATTTACTGCATACAGGGACGTCATTTCAAGTTTTTTCAGGGGGGGGGGGTAAAGGGTGAAAACACAATGCAATTTCATCGGAAAATAGCAAAAACTATGCCCACTTTTATGTAAATACATTGATTTCTCAAAGCCAGGGGACCCCCCTCCTGACCCCTAAATGACGGGCCTGACTGCATATTAATTAATTCATACAATGACAAATCTTTTTTTAATTACTTTAATATTTACAATTAGCTCAAATATACCACATTATGTTCTGTTAAGTTTTCATGTTGTCATATTGCTCTAAGGATTGTTAATCCTAAAACCTTTAAACAAAAAAAAATTCTTCTTTTGAAATTAATAACAGAACTAAGATAGAGAGAAGCATATGTTGCAAAATGTTTAGTTTTGATACTACGAGAGTAAAAACATAATTAAATTTTCCAACATCATCGAGCGTTTCCATCAATAGTGCTCTAACAAAGCTGAAATTTTTCATAAAATTTTGCACAGAAAATAGATTTTAAGTTTTTGATGGCTTAAATTTTCATTATACGTGTTTCATAAGCTTTTGAAAGACGGCGACGTCAATTCTTAATTAAATATGTCAGTTTCCGAAAGTTCTTTTCTGATTAGCTTATAGTACAAGATTAAGTACGATCCAGTTCATTTTTCCTGTTTAATAATAAGGTTTTCACAAACGAAATATATGTATATTGTTCCAATAGTCGAGGAGAAACCAAGAGTTTCATATACAAAAATATTTTAGAACTATTTTGGTATTTTAAGGTAGTGTCACAATTAGTAAATTGTCTTTTTAAATGCATGGGAACACTCAGCAGTACGGAGCAGTACTCAATTGACGAACATTTGTTTCAAATTTTCTTACAGTACAAGATTAGGTATGATCATTTTATCATGTTTAATAATGAGGTTTTCAAATAAAACATATATACTGTCGGTCCCGTTTAATCGGGTAACAGATAAATGAATACCCCGCTTACACGAATAAAATATCCCAGAACTGCATATTTCCTATGCCGTAGACGCAGTGTTACTGGTCCCCACTTAAAGCTATACTCTGCTTAATCGAATAATATTTCTCGGAACCGACAGTGTTAATTTAAGTGGGCCGTCAGTTTATATTATTTCAAAACGAGAGGGGAAATCAACAGTTTCATAAACAAAGTACTTTTTCGATTGACATGATATTTTAAGGTTGTGACACAGTTAGTTGTTGCTGTTGTTGTTGTCTTGTATCAGCAAGCTGAGTAGAGTGGGTAGAGTGTGCTGCTTCACTTTTCAAACTGTACCGTAATTTGATGTGAATTCCGATTTCCACAGTACGCACATATACCACAGGGACCTGTTGTTTATAGGGTGGGCATCCATTCACAGCACAACCACACATTTACTCAAAGGAAGAACAAGAGTATGACAAGAGTATGAAGTTCGACTTCCACAGTACACACATATACCACAGGGACCTGTTTATAGGGTGGGCATCCATTCACAGCACAACCACACATTCACTCAAAGGAAGAACAAGAGTATGACAAGAGTATGAAATCCGATTTCCACAGTACGCACATATACCACAGGAACCTGTTTATAGGGTGGGCATCCATTCACAGCACAACCACACATTCACTCAAAGGAAGAACAAGAGTATGAAGTCCGATTTCCACAGTACGCACATATACCACAGGGACCTGTTTATAGGGTGGCCATCCATTCACAGCACAACCACACATTCACTCAAAGGCAGAACAAGAGTATGAAATCCGACTTCTACAGTACACACATATACCACAGGGACCTGTTTATAGGGTGGGCATCCATTCACAGCACAACCACACATTCACTCAAGGGAAGAACAAGAGTATGACAAGAGTATGAAATCCGACTTCCACAGTACACACATATACCACAGGGACCTGTTTATAGGGTGGGCATCCATTCACAGTACAACCACACATTCACTCAAAGGAAGAACAAGAGTATGAAATCCGATTTCCACAGTACGCACATATATCACAGGTACCTGTTTATAGGGTGGGCATCCATTCACAGTACAACCACACATTCACTCAAAGGAAGAACAAGAGTATGAAATCTGACTTCCACAGTACACACATATACCACAGGGACCTGTTTATAGGGTGGGCATCCATTCACAGCACAACCACACATTCACTCAAAGGAAGAACAAGAGTATGACAAGAGTATGAAATCTGACTTCCACAGTACACACATATACCACAGGGACCTGTTTATAGGGTGGGCATCCATTCACAGCACAATCACACATTCACTCAAAGGAAGAACAAGAGTATGACAGAGAAAGTACATCCATGGATTAGAACCCAGGACCACACCATTCGGGTTATTACTAGACAATATGATTGACGAGGCGACTAGTGAATGGTTTTTATAAACGCATGAGAACACTAATCAGCTCTAAATATTGTATTTAAAAGTCTTGTACTTTTAAAATATGGGATGCACTTTCCATATCACTATTCAAGTTCAGTTAAGCTGACAACTCACAATTTTTTTTTTTTATTTTTAAGTGCCCCACTCACACTTTGAAAGTGATATTGCTTCTATTGGTATCAAATTGGTGATGAATTCCTTGTGAATTTCTCTCCAAAATTAAGAAAGAGTGATCAAAACTTTGTTCTTAGAAACAAATATGGTCGCAATGTGACGCTAAAAGTTACTTATCCAAGAACCAGAGTTTGATTAAATGTGAGAAGAAAAGTTTGATTATTTTTTGTCCTATCAAATATTTTTCTTTCATTCTGACAAACCTGTTCAAGACAAGAAAAGATTGCATACTAGGCATAAAAGTTGTCTTCCAGACAGTGCTCGATTTGGGAACCTAAGCGTATTATCTGGTTTAAGGAGTAATTATAGTCTCAGCCGAATCGTTTGCCCTCAAAAATGTATTCTTAGTAACTACTGCACTCACAATCTGGCGATAAAAGTTACTCATCCAAGAAGCAAAGTTCATTAAAATCTAAGAAGAAAAATTGGATCAACTTTATCGTATCAAATGTTTTTATTTTACCCTAGAACAACTACCCAAGTCAAGAAAAGATCGCAGTAAGGATATATAAATTGTCTTTCAAACAAAGCCTTATTAGAGAAACTAAGCGCATTACCCGGTTTAAGAAGCATCTATTGTTTTACACTGTTGAAAATTCAGGAAGCTTTTATAGTAAATTTTACTGTAAAATGTAGCGTTTACAGTACAGAAAATTTTTACAGTAAATTGTACCGATAAAAAAATTGCGATTTCAGCGTCAATTGATCACTACGTGACTTACTGTGCAATGCATATGACACCCTATTTCCGCTCTTTTGATGTGTTTCATCTGGTATAGTGGATTGTAAAGCAGTGTGTAAAAATTGGGTTCTGGGTTTGATCCTTGTCGTTCGTGTTTCGCACATCTTAATTCTCGTTTTATCCTCCGTAAAAGTTTACAGCAAAAAATATTTTACGGTGAAAGTTACTGGCAACATGGATGCCAGTAACTTTTACCGTAAAATTTCAGGAAATTTTTTAACAGTGTAGCATTTGAGTTTGAGAAGCATAAATGAGTCGGCCACCTTGTCTAGTGGTTAGAGAAGTCTGACTCGAGTGGGGAAGTCCCAGGTTCAAATCCCGGCTCGAGTATGGATGCACTTTGCCCTATAAACGGGCCCTTATGGAATGAGTGTACTATGGAAGCCAAACTTCATACCAAATTACGGTATAGTTGTAAAAGTGAAGCAGCGCACCCCAAAATGCCAGCCTATAGTACATTGCAACCTATCTTGACAACAGCATCGTGACGTCAGCATGACGTTTGCGTGACGTTAGCCTATGAAAAACGAGCTAGATAAAACGTCACAGCCTACTTGGCGAATTAGAAGAGATCGTTGACTGCTTGTGAGGTCTTATTGGCTCCGCCCGTAGTGACGTTCAGTGTCAAATTAAGTTGCATTCTAGTATAGTTAGCACATGAAAACAACGACAAGAAGAAGAATTAATTGCTTTCAAAAGTGTATTCTTAGTAGTTAATGTGCTCATAATTGGACGACAGAAGCTATTCATTAAAAAACCGAAGTTTAATAAAATTCGAGAAGAAAAAATTCAATTAATTCTTATCGTATAAATTTTTTTTTTTTCATTCCAACAGGTATGGACAGGTACTCAGAAAAGATTGCACTCCGACGTACAAATAAACTTTTAAACAGTGTTTGATGAAAGGAACTATAATCGTATCATCTAGTTTACGAAGAAATAATATTTTGAGCAGTATCAACTGCCTACAGTCTGAAAAAAAGTTTCCCATCCAAAAAGCTCGATTTGATTAAATGAGGGATGAAACGTTTGATTAACTTTTTGTCATATCACATATCTTTTCTTTTCCTACAGACATGTCCTAGCCAGGAAAATATTTCACTCCGGACACACAAATCGTACCAATCAAGTCGGAAAAAGCAAGGGAAACGGCATTTACAGAGAGCGAAAACAGTTTGAAACAAAAGAATAGCCAATTTTCCCGTCATTGCCCTTAACAGTGATTTTTGTCACTTTCCCCGCAGCGCTGGAGAACGTTCGATGATCGTAAAAATAGTGAAAATGGAAAACAAAAGGAGGGTGAAAGCTCCAAACGAAACTATTTAGGTCAAACGACGAGGTTCATTGCATTGGAAAGTTGCTTTTCGCCTAAACGATACGGACTCGTGCCGTTCAGACTCGTTGGCACGTACTTTCAAGTTTTTTTTCTGTATGTTTGCGTTGCAATATTGTTTTGACAGTATGTAAACAGTACGTTCAAGCCTGAATATTTTTTCTGTTGATTTTTTTTTGCCGTAACCCATTTGAAATATTTCGTCAGCAAAGGCCTTTTTGAACCTTTTTTTTGTTTCACGTTTAACTTAATTCAAACTCTGCAGCACTGGAACATTTAATTACCCAAGTCGCACACTTCGTTTTTTAAAGGTTGTAAAATGGTTATTAACGTTGTGACAACCGCTTAAAAACGTTTATAAAACGCTTAAAGGTTATTTGTGCTACCTGGGTATATATTACTTCGAGGCAGAAAATTTGTCCCGATGCAATATTCTCAATCAAACATGATTTAAAATATATAAATTTCTGGTGTTAAACAAAAATTGAACTTTCAATAATGTTCCTCTTCATATTAGCCAATATAGTAGTCTCTACTAATAATAAAGCTGAAGGTGGTTCTGTCTGTCCTTCTTTCTTTCTTTCTTTCTTTCTGTCTGTCTGTCTGTTACGCGCGTAGCGCCAAAACCTTTCGGTCGATTTTCATGCCACTTGGCACAAAATTAGTTTGTAGCATGTAGTTTTGCACCTCGAAGCGATTTTTCGAAAATTCCATTTCGTTCTTTTTCTATTCGAATTCTTAGCGGAAATTCGATAAAATAGGGAAGAAATATTTCACACACATTTTCAAGTCTTATGTCATTCGAAAGCTTGGAATTTTCTGCACAAAATGAAGTTTTTTCGAAGTTTCTACGATCATCAGGAGAGATGTAACAATTGTTTTTAGAATCCCGAAATTCAAGGCTTACCTTCAGTAAAGCAAGCCAAACGATTCTAAAATGGTTCAGCTCGATAATAAAATTTGTTTGAAAAGAGAGATGAAAAGAATTATTTTATCAACGGAAATCAACTTTCCATGTTGTTACTATGGTTACATGTTCATACTTATTTTTGTTTCGTTCTTTTTCCAGGGTTGCCATACGTAGTATTTTTGATTCTACGGTAGTATTTTTTCGGCCCAAATAAGGAGCGTAGTATTTTTCTGGCAACCCTGTTTCCAATATACTAATGACTTAATTAAAAGATTTGGCGGATTTTTTTTTTTTTTTTTCATTTTCATAGATTTCGCATTTCAGCAACATTGATTTTGGCAACGTTTGGAAACAGTAGTATTTTGTAATATTTTTTTAGAGGAGGTATAGTATTTTTTGTTCCAATTCTCTGGCAACCCTGTCTTTTTCCCGGTGAAGATGCTTTGGGACCCTGCTTGGCGCGTTTTCAAAAAGTCAACTACGCAAAATAGCTAGGGTTACCACGCTTGGCGCGCCTATCGTTCATTTAGCGAGAAAAGGGTACCTAAAGCACAGATTGACGAAATATTGTATCAATTTCGATATTGCATCGTTTTTTTAAAGTGTTTCGTTTCGGAAAATGTATTGTTTTGTTTTTTAAGCTGGGAAAGAAAACTTTCTTCTTCTTTTAAACTTTGGTAAGATTTCTGTTGGTTTCTGTTATCAACAAAACTGCTCTTATTTTCTCTTTTGGCTTATTTTTGTCCATCTCCCTTGGGGTTGCATTCGAATGTTCTAAGGGGGTGTTTTACCCCATTTATCGGGTAAATCAGTGTTTTCAATGCAAGGTGATATGAATTGGTTAACAAAAGTGATATGAATTGGCGCGACCACTTGGCGATATATCGCCAAGCTTTTGATCGCCAAATATTTGACGCCAAATTTACGAAATTTTTTTTTTTTAATATTTAGGTTCAATTTGGCGCTGTTGGCGATATTTTGCGAAAAATCCACTGAATGATGTTAAAAACGACGATCTTTAGGAGATTAATCATTGTAAAATATTTTTTTGCATTGTTTCGTAGCAAACTAGGGCTACAAATGTTTGAATTGTTATCTTGCTCACTCCAAGCACTATTTTAGCACTTAAGGCATCTATTAAGTAATTTACACGTAAAACTAAGTAGTGTGGGGTCCATATCAGATCTTTATATCACTTTGAAGGAATTATAGTTGAATAAAACTAAAATAGAGCATTTTTTCTGATATATCAATTATTTTACAAATGAACTTTTAATTTTATACCACTTGCAAAGCCGTGCGGGTACCGCTAGTACAAAATATAAGCATACAATGACGAATCAAATGAGAGAAAAAAGTTTAATGAAGTTTCAACAGGTTTCGGTGAGTGTCTTTCGAGATTAAAAGCTACCTTTTTGGCTGAAACGATATTCCACGGGGTTTCTTAAATTACGTTTTGTAGAAACTTAGGACTCCCACGGAAATCATTCAACTGTTCCAAGAATTTTTCATGCTCTTTTAATTCAAGGTAGTCACTTGATTGATAAAGAAAAGCGAAAAAGAAGAAGAAAGAGGTTTTTGAGAGAATTTTTCAATCATTATTATTTTAAGGAACTGCAGAGAAAATATTAAATATTTTCTAATCAAAAACCCATATATTATCAATTTAAGAACTTCAAATGTGTCCCAAAATAACACTTATATCAAAACAACATTTAATTCGTAATTGAACAGAAATTGAAAGTAATATCTTAATTGGAAATCTAGTACTATTTAAAAGATGAATATTCTCCAGTTATTGCAACAGTTGCTGGCATTCTTACCGTAGGCAACTATATGGATGTGTAAAACAGAGTTTTA
Source organism: Uloborus plumipes (assembly GCA_038373865.1). Classification (NCBI taxonomy): domain Eukaryota; kingdom Metazoa; phylum Arthropoda; class Arachnida; order Araneae; family Uloboridae; genus Uloborus; species Uloborus plumipes. Next base: position 14,042 of record JAXGGA010008830.1, read on the forward strand.
TACTATTGTATCAATATAGCTAAGTAACGCAACAGACTTGAAAAAACTAATTCCCATGATAAAATAAATACCACTCATCTCACTAAATTTCCAATTTTTGTTTGAAACGAGTTGCTTAAAAATATTTCAAGAAATCTTGTGTTCATTTTTGAGAAGGTATATTTGAAGGCAATAAATATTATTTAAAGGGGGGGGGGGGGGTAATTTTCACTAACATTTCAAGTAAACCATTTTCAGCAAGTTTCATTCAAGCTATGCTTCTAGAGAAAAACTAAGGGTGCCAAGGAAATTGTGGACATTAAAAAACATTCCATTGTTAAAAAAAAAAAAAAGAAACGCTGCCATAATCTATGACTCGCTTCTTAAGGTCGTTATTCGAATATAGCTTCCATAAAATGAAAGATGCTCTAAGAATCTGGCACGCGAAATATTTAGGATTAGTTAGGATTAGTTTTAGGACATATTCTAACTGATAGCCCAACTTTTGTCCCATTTCGATTGCGTAGTTTACAGATAATTACTTTCAACGCAATAGGGGTGTTTACTTCAGTTAAAACTACTACTTTTAGTCATTGATATTGTTAGAATTTGCAAAAAAAAAAAAAAAAAAATCATGGGACCAGAAAATACTTTTATTCTCCCAAAAGGTTATGTTTAATTATTTTTTGAAAATGTTCGATTTCTAAAACAGAGTGAGGTTTTCTAGGGCGTCACAACTGAAGAAACTTTAGTGTAAAGTCAGGCCGATGCATCAGCCACTTTGTATCCCTGATAACCTTAGCTCTACAACAATAAAACATCCAACGTAACATACCGGCTCACATACTAAGTGGCAATGCTAAATCTATTTATTATATTTCTAAGAAATGGGAAACAATCCAATTACCACATATATAATCTTTCGTCTCTTTCATCGTTTAAGTGTTTTGATGCAGTCACAAATTTGTTGATATGATCCACGAGATCAAAAGGTCGAAGACCTCTAACTAACACTTTCAAAAACTTCTTAGAAAAGAAAATAAACACATCATGTTTGATGAGGTAATGAAAATAATATTTATATCTTCTTAAGCTATACAAAAGAATTCATCAGCTTCAGGAAAGTCAACCTGTAAAACCCAAACGCGGAAAAGTGTCTGTTTCACTTTCTTCTGTGTTGGCGAAACTTTCCTTTTCAAAGTATCAAACAACTCAACCGTGATATAAAACGAGCAAAAAAAGTGCTCCACTTAGTTGTTATTATTTACACCAAGATGATTGAAATGGTAAACAAAACTGTGGTACTAAAGTTTCGTCAGTAAGATTATTAGTAAATGGGGGCCGTCGACACATCACGAAACTTCCTTCGATTCCCTCCCCCTTCTTATTAATTATTATCATTATATATATATATATATATATTTCTTTGAGAAATTGCTACTTGGTTATTATCCCAAAAAGTAGCTCGGTAAGGGGTGGTTAGGGGACCAACCCAATCACAAAACTCTTGGTTTTATGTCATTACTTACCATAAAATTGTGTTTTACATGCAGGGCGTCTGAATCAAACGTATTCAATTAGAACAGCCAATCAAAAACTAAAGTTTTCGCTCTACGAGGGTGATAGTAGAAAAATTTGGCACCTGAATTCTTAGAGTTTACTGGCAACTTTTCATTTTTCCCGTGTGACAAGTCGACACTTTTCATAAAGGAACAAATGGAAAAATAGCGTCCCTGTAAGCAAAGACAAAAGGTATTTTCTGATATGCAATGCAGAATGCAAATCCGTAATGACAGTGCAAAGAATGATTTGAAATTCAGTTATCTTGAGGTGAACTTTTTTAATAATCTGTTCGAAACATTCTTTGCACTGTTATTCCCGATTTGTGCTCTGAACTCCTTTTTAGAGAACAGCTTGTATCTTCTCTTATGGAAATGACATTTTTCCCGTTGTCCCCTCATAAAAGCGTAGGCGAGTTGCACAAAAAAAAAAAAAAAAAAAAAAAAAAAAAAAAAAATACTAGTAAACTTTGAGAATTCAGTTTTCAAATTTTGCCAATATCACCATCATAGCGAGATTTTTTTTTTAAAATCTGTCTAAATTAATGTGTTTGATTAATGTGTTGGACACCGGCCACTGTAAGAAAATTCCGAAATGTTGCAGCTTATTTCCCGGCAACATTCCTGGATTTCACCGGTTTACACCAGTATCCTGTGAAAAATCTAGCATTTTTCGGAAACGTTTTCTGAACGGTTACAAGTTGCATGAGTGCACTTTTCCCACTGTTGTGAAAAATATATTTAGCCACCAGTGACAAAATATGTTCGCCATTTTCTATTAACAGTTTTTCCCTCAACTCGGTAACTGGTATCTGTGATTGATTGAGACCCAAATAAGGGACGAATGCGCTCGAAACTCTTTTCGTCGAAAGAATTGCATTGCAAAGTTAGTAAGTGCGGTTAGTGAGTAAAAGCGTTAGGCATTTGCTTGCACTTCTGTTTCTGGTTATATTTGTAAAGTTGCTCAAGGAGCCTCCCTGGTAATTCAAGGTAGTTCCAAGCTATAGCGCCGGCCACCTTTTCTAGTGGTCAGAGAAGCCTGACCCGGATGGGTAGCTTCCGGGTTCAAATCCCGGCTCGGTTATGGATGTACTTTGTCTGTCCGGTCCTTGTCCATTTTTTCTGTTAAGATGTGTTGTGATTGGTTGCCTACCTTATGAAAGAGTCCTTGCGGCACCGCGTGTACTGTGGAAGTCGGATTTTATACCAAATGACGGCATAGTTGGAGAATTGAAGCAGCGCATCCCAAATTGTCAGCACAAGCTGGCAATTTGCTGGTCTAGCTGGCACAAGACAACAACATCAACCAAGTTATTACAGTAAACATAACTCAGTTTTCTTCGAAAATTCCTCATGTATTTGGAAACGTGACTGGCTTTTATTGGGAAGGTATCTAAATTCTTCCAAAAAATCCGACGTAAATTTCAGCAAGGTTACTGACTTTTAGTGGGAAACTTCTGTCTTTTACCAGAAATGTTACTGGCGGAAATTAGGCACATTAGCTGCCGATTATTTTCTAGGAACGTTCCTTAACCTTTTCTTAAGGGAACATGTAGGGACTATTATGATCAAAAACCTCACTCCAGAAGACAAATTCTGGCTGCTTTAGTGATCAGAACCAAGTGCCAAGATTCGAATTCTCGGTTGCAATTGAAATTTACTTATTATGACAGCCATTGGATGATGTATTGCCCTAGCGAAATATCTAAGTTACGTTGGTGCTAAAAACTAAGCTTAGGGGATTTGAAATCCTGGCAGCAATTCAATTAAAACTAAGCAGCTAAATCATGCAAAGCTGAGTAGCAATCTTGCTTAAGGAGGAAAACGCTCGATTGCACCACCCCCTCCTGCTTGTCAAAATATTAATTACTAACAGTTCCAAGTATAACATTTTTTAGGAACATGATTAGCAGTAAGAATTTTTGTTGAACAAGAAAGACTGCTTATTATTTTCCTCCTATTCATTGTACAAGTATATCTTCATACTGGTTGCTAATTTTTTTTTCCCAGTAGCAGTGAAAAGTCTCTATTCATGAAACTTGTAGTGATTCAGGAGACTTTTTGCAAATATGCTTCTTTCGGGCAGGACAAAAGTGGAAATTAGTGAAATCTGGAACGTTACCATGAAATAACCAGTGACGTTTCAGAATTTTCTTTGAGTGAAAAAATGATAGAATCTGTGAAATTTAAACGCCATTCGTAAAAGCCATTTTTTCGCGTAAGTTGAGCTTTGTTTGGAGTTTTCAAATTATTCCAACTTGTGCTGAAAGTGTTTTACCCGAATTCAAAAGATTATTTCAATTAAAATAATTGGCAATACATTTATTTCTGCAACCGTTATAACAACCTAGTTAGTACTACCCTGTGTACACTATTATTTTCTTTCTTTTTTGTGCGTTATAGACTTTGCGTGTAATTTAGTCGGAAATTTCCGCTTTGCATGCGCTGTACAATGTAAGAACAAATAGTTAGCAAGCAACAATTGCCTGTTTCTGTTTAGGTCATAATCGGTAACATAAAATACAACTTTAACACTTCAAAGTGTACATATTTTCAAAGTTATCAATAGTGAAACATGAAATTTAATTAGTTTCAACATGTTGTTAATTTAAAATGAAACTTCCGAAAGGGTAATTTTTTTCAGCACTCAACTAAAAAGCGGGGAAAAAATATTGACTGAAAACTTGTCTATCACAAGTCTATTTAATATTCTTATTTCGTTGAAATAACTTCAAAGTAAATTCACGATACTTGTATACATCTGGGTTTAAAAGATATTTCATAGTTAGAGAGAGAAGAAGTTTGTTTTGCTTGTATTTCTTCAAAAATCTAACATATCTTTGATGTTTTCTTCGAAATTATATTCATATATTTAAATAATTATACCCTATGTTTATCAATAATTGCAGAAGTTTCGAGGAGTCGTAGAGGTTTCTTTCAAAGAATTGAATAATTACATTAGTTACTGTTACAATTAAAGTGATAAAAAAATAAATTGAAAAAGATGATGATATTATTTAATGGCACTTATTTTACTTCTTTTTGTTCACCTTAAAAAATAACAAATGACAGGAAACAATTTATTTTTACATTGTCCAAAAGAATTTTACATTTATTTTCATCAATAAAAAAAGGATTTTGAATGTTTAAGGGCAAAACTTCTCCTCTATTTTGAGAATCTGGCAACAGCAATTCTGTATTATAAATTAAAAAACCTGACGTTGAATATCTCATCATCAAGTTATGTGTGAGAGCAAGATTATTAAATCCAGAACACCAATTGTTTCACAATACAGTAATCAAAATGCTTTTGCATAACTCATAGCAAAGAGCAACAGCCATTTGAAAGAACAATAGACGTTTCGTGTATAAGAGTCTTTACTGTGTGACAAGATCTTTCAGAGTCAAGGGCGAGACAGTTTTGGAATTGGATACACATTTTTCGCTCATTGTGTCATTGCGTGTGCCTGTTTGTACATACTTATATTCATTCATTTATTTAGTTATGCATGTGTTGCATCTATTTTAACTTAATATGTTATGCTAAGAGGTTGAGACGGTATGGTCTATTTAATTATTTTAAAAGCATACGTTTTATTCTTGAAATAATGAAATTCATTCTTATGTTTTCGTTTAAACTGAATTTTAACAAAACGGTAAAAACATGAACAAATACAACACTTTATGCCACGCTGGAAACATTTAAGTTTTCTATATTAAAAATACTAATTTATTTTCAATAATTACATAAGATAGCATCCCTCTAATCACATTAAACTCGAAGGCTACGGGTGTTTCAGCACATTAAATTCAAATTTTAGGGCGTTGGGTTTCATGTAGTATTTGTGGTAGTTATTCAAATGATATAATAGCAAATTTTGTAAACGATTTTTTTGCCGAAATAAAAAAAAAATATTGATTCTGTTGTCTTAATCGAGATATAAATTTGTGTGTTTTATTTTATCTCCAGGAATTTAAACAACTCGTTGTAGTCTTAGGGTTTCGAGTGATTTAGCCTTTAGGTTATACTGAATCTTACAGAATAAATTCTATACATTAATTGCAAGTAAATTGTTCAACTTCATTATTTGTACCCAAATTGTGTTGTAAAAATGATTATCTTCCATGGTAAATTTTACAATGCAATCAATATAAGAAATAGTTGCGGATAGTATTAGTTGTGTTCAGGAGGTCATAGTTGACCCTTGAGCAATTGGAATTCCCTGTTGAATTCCTTTTGCATTAATCAAATTGGAGCTCCACTGGTTGCGGTGAGCAACGATACACATCAAGGCTCTTTGATGGTATGTGGCCAAGATTACTTTATAGATTTCAATTTAGGCTGACTTCCGAATTGTGTTGTATCTTTCATGTTATTGAAGTGAATTATGGATTTAAATAAATGTGAATAAGCGAAATCTAAAGCCTGCAGAAATTAAAGCTGATTTATTTATGTTTATAAAATTTCGATTCATGTATATTTGCTATATATAACACCCGCTGTTAGTAGAACTATTAAAATCGGCATTTAAAATCGTTTTAGAATTTCAGTTTTTACTGTATTTCTCGAATTCGTTCTCCATTGATTCTTCTTGCTGAATTGGCTATTGTAATTCCTAATGGTGACTTTTAAAGCCATTTCTTCAATTGTCAATTCATCTTAGTTTGACATCTTACAAAATCAACGTTGCGTTGATTTATGAGTAAAACATTTCTCAGTGATTGACTATTTTGTTTATTCTCAGCAAAGTAAGTTAGATTGAATATAATTAACAGTTATATATTACTGCAAAAATTTTTATGTACAAAAATCTTTCCATTCAAAGACCTTTTTATGGTACCAAAGATGTTACCTACGATTTTCTTCCCAAAAGTAGCCTATGTTTGTTAGCTTTTGCACTTGGAAGATTAAATACAGCTATTATTCAAAGTAGTTTTGAGCTAGCCTGGAAAACTTTGAGCAACTCCTTTTTTAATTTTTAAATCAAAAAAAAAAAAGGATCCTAGTAATGCCTTCTTCAGACGGGGACAGAATAAGATTTTTGCTCTTTATGATTTTAAAATATAATATACTATGAAGACGGACAAAGTTATCGTGACTGGCTCAAAAATACTCTGAATGACTGTTCTAGAGAAGAAAAATATTTTACTGTTCAGACAACCGTTTTACAAAAAGCAAATGTTTCAACACACCTGTATTTTGTACTGAAGGGAAAGGGACAAAAATTCTGAAAAAGGCAAAAATAATAATAAAAATAATAATAATAAAAAAAAACAACTAAATAAAAATAATAATAATAATGAGGCCTTAGTAATGCCTTCTTCAGGCGAGGACATAAAATAAAATTTTGTTATGTATTATTTTAAAATATAATATACTATTAAGACGGCACAAAGTTGTCGTGACTGGCCCAAAATAATCTGAATGACTGTTCTAGAGAAAAAAAAAGTATTGTACAGTTCAGACAATCATTTTCTTTAAAAAGCAAATACTTCAACATACCTGTATTTTGTACCGAAGACACAAACATTCCATTGCAGACCAACAGCATGCCCAGAGCGAACCACATTTTGCCTTCCCTCATGCTTTTTTCAGCATGGAACGCATGGAACTAACTTGGAACTTGCAGACGGTAATCTTGAGGGCCAAGTGACCCAGAGAAATCGAGGAAGTGGGTCGCGCGCACACCTTCGGCCATTCACTTTCGAACGAGGAAAACAACCTGTGAACCTCTCACTTTGAGGAAGAACTTCCCATCTTGATGAAGTTTTGATTGGTGCTTTTTTGTGCGTTTCGTTGTTTTGCGACATTTCTTCAACTTTCTTCGAGAGAGCCAACCCCTCCCCGCTGGATTCTATTTTCGTTCTTTGAGGGGATTGATGATGTATTGAAGAAAAGACAAATCGACACTTGGTAACATTAATAGTCTTTGTAGCCATGTCTTCTCGGTTTTCTTTCTTCAATGAATGACACACACACGTACTTGACTTTCGTTCAATGTAAGAATAGAATTTTGATTTTTTTAAATAAATTTGCTAATAAACTTTTTTCTGTTCCTTGGTTCTAAAAATTGAGGATATGTTAACAACTTTTTTTAAATACTGCCACTGAGAAACATTCTCAACCTTTTTGGAACTAAAAATTCAACTTCATTTATACTTAATTTGTAGGTGTAAAAAATGCAATGCAAGTTATTGTTAAGATCAGGAAACATATTTTACTCTGGCGGGGAGGATTTTTAAGATTCAAGCCCCCTCCGAAATCTTTCAAAACTATTTAAAAAATGCTTTTCATAGTTTCTCACTGAAAAAATAATTTTTGCTATTTTATTCTAATTTTCTTATTTACTTTGAAAATGAATTTGAAAAATGAAATCATCAACATTGAATAATAGTACAAGTTAAGTGCCTTCTCTGCAGCATTTGCTTAAACAATTTATTATCAATACACCTTTCTCTCGAAATTTTTAATACCACGTAAAAAAACACCAAAACTCTTTAAATTTGCAAGTACCGAACTCTATGTTTAACATATCTTATTACTGTCCCCCCCCCATAAGATAGAAATTTCAAAAGTACTCCTTAGAATTTACGTATATGAGTAAAATCATCTATCCAGATTTTTTTTTCTTTATTGAAAAGATGAGTAATTTTAAAAAACATTTTTCATGTTAATACCCTTTTAACATATCGCACGCCTAGAAGAATACTGTCACAAATCAAAAACAGAAAAATTTAAGACATGGAAAAGAAATTGATGTATTAAAGCAATTAGTAATGGTGCAGTCTATCATACATTAGGTTAGATCATTTCGGCTCATTTGCTTTCATAATGCTTTTAAAATAAACGTTTCTTTTTGACTTTTAAATCATGGCTCTGGGTACATCTCTGAACATTTAGAGTTTCGACTTTTTGAGTTGTGACAGTATTCTTCTAGGCGCGCGATATATTGTAGTAAAATCAATAGAATATAGAACATGAAATCAAATTTTATCGACTTTTTGATTTCACAAGAAATAGATTTGGTAAAACCCTTCCCGAAACTAAGGTCTGGTTACGGCCCTGATTTTAATGAAAATGTAGACACATGTTTGGGAAGTCACAAGAAGCCTTTAATCTTTCTTTAGTACTTCGAATTGGAAACGTATGATTTTTTTTCGGATCCATTTTTACATAAGAAACAACTCCATGTATGTCCAGAGAACAAGGACAATAATTTTGCCCGAGAATGTTATATCCTCTTGGATACGATGTATATGACTTTTATTTGAGTTCATAATAAAATTACTAAGCCAATGGGAAAGCTGTTTTGTAGTCGTCCCCTTTTACTCTCAGCAGAAATATTTTCCTTTTCGTTGTTTTTTTTTGTTTTTTTAATCACGCAAATGAGGTCGATTTTGTAATAAATCATTAATAGATTCTTGATTGAAATTTAATGAGCCGTTACGTGATAGCTATACGTGATATAACAATACGTCTGGAGAAAATACAAAGAAAAATTTCCTGACACTCTAACAGTTCGTAGAATTTTGCGATCTCACTTTAAAATGCATTTACTGGCCATTTTACGTATTAAGTCTCCCCAGTACAAAAAATTTACGATAAATTTAAAACGCAAGGCTTATTTATAGCTGAAAATTAATACGAGTATTAAAAACATGTAAATTCAATTGTGTTATATAACATTATAAGTAGGGTGAGTTCTGGTAAGTGCGTCCACGGGGTAAGTGCGTCCACTGGGAATTATATGAACACTGTCTTGAAATGGCTTCTGCAACACATCGACTATGTTAGATAACTGTCTAATGATAATTTCAATAGGTAGAATTCATGCCTGGATTCAATAGACGAAACATAATCAGGGATAACTTAAATGTCTTCAAAAAAACTCTAAAGTAAAGATTGAGAAGGTTTTGTTTCAGTTTCTCTTGTAGTCATACAAAGCAATTGAAGTCAAGAAATGCAAGTTGTTTTTTTTAAGTAATAGCTACTAACAACACACATGGGGTATTTTGATCAAATACTCTAACTAAAATTTGTTTAAATGACGGTACGCACTTTCCCTTTCTTAAAAGTAAGGTGGGGGTAAGTGCGCACCATTATGATGGGGCAAGTGCGTACCACTATCATGAGGCATATGCGTACTATTATGCGGAGCAAGTGCGTACCATTATGATGAGGGAAGTGTGTACCATTACGTAGAAAATCCGACTCTCGTAATTCACCTTCAATTTTGCTTATAACTCTTTTATGAACCGTTTATAAATCCGACGTCATTTCCATCAAGTATTTATATTAACATTGAACGCGGCATAAGATTTCAATTTTATTCATTACCTCTGAAATATATTGGCTTTTAGATATCAGTTAGTAAATTTTTCGTTGAAAATAGCGATCATGAGCTATACTTAATTTAAACCAGAATGACAAATGAAGCAATGAAATTAAGTGAAACACTGAATAAGGAACCTACTGATTCAAAAAGCGAAGGTGGAGTAATGAATAAATTATATTTAAGAAAATTAAAGAACACCTTGTGAAAAACTATTTGAATGTACAAGAAAAAAAAAGTACAAGTATCACATCATGATCAATTATTCTCTTTTTTTTTGCTCTTTATTTTGTGTTTTTTCTTACTGCTACTGATTCTAATAAGAACAATATTTTAAAACCGTATTTATTCAAAAAAAAAAAAAAAAAAAAGAAAAAAACGAATTGTTCACTCAGGTCACCTAACGCTCTACCATACAAATAGAATTAAAGAAAATCACAGGGGTACGCACTTACAACAAAGCTATTGGACGCGCGTGTCTCATCTTACATTTAAGAAGGGGTAAGTGCGAACCCTGGCTTAAACACAGACTGATTAATGTATTTAACCAAAATAAACTATGTAGACTATGAGTGATTATTACTAAATAAAAACAACTTGCATTTGCTCACTTGGTCTTATTAAAAGGACAGAGGAAGAATCACAGACACAACTCTCTCAATCTTCAAATCACAGTTGTTCGCAAGACACGTGGAATATCACTGATTGCGTTTCATCCATGCAAGCAAGTGCTGATCTCTAGTATTAGGAATTATCCCAAGGCAACTACCTAGCATATTTAATATGTGCCAGAAGTTTTTTACTGCTCATATTCACATAATTTAAGGTGGACGCACTTACCCCGCTAGGTAGGGAAAGTGCGTACCTTAGAATAGGTGCCATAAACCAGGTCACAAAACCTATGCTTATGGTTTATTTAACATATTATATGCTTGAAAATCTTAGTAAAGGATCTGGAAAGAAAACTAAAAAAAAATTGTGAGTGTACAAGATTTTTCAACAGAGCAGCATCCCTGAGAACATGAACTTTGCAAAAAAGGGTACGCACTTACCAGAACTCACCCTAATAAGTGTATTATTTCATAATGATGCAGGAAGCAAGTTTTGAAAAACAAGTCAGTAGATATTATGACACTAATTTAAATTTTCCGAAGATAAGAAGGCATCAGATATGGATTATTGATACACTTTCCGCTTGGAAACTTTTCATGCTAACTTTATGGATGTTCCTTACAAAAAACAATTCCAAAATTATATTAACATACATTTATTCATGCATTCGCAGATGCAAGACTCTAAGTAAATGGTAACATCAAGGGACAAAACCTAAACATTGAGCTAAAAAAATGCTACTTGCAAGAAATGTTGACTCTAATAGATGTGCCTTCCTCTCCGTCTTGTGCGTTCTTTATTAAAAAATGGATTCGCTTTAATAATTCAGCGAGTTTTTTTCATCGGAATCTCAGTTGCCTTTTATTCAACACTGTTAACAAACTAAACGATGAGACTTATAATCCGAGTCAAAATAACTATAGACGAGTTGAAGAAAATAAACTTTTAAAAAAAATGTTTGATCGTTAGGACTTAGCAAAATAGTTAAAAGTGCTATTATAATGACAAAATTATATTCAATTAAAAAAAAAAGTTTGGGGATATCCTGAGAGGAATTTAAAGCTGTAATTTTGCATAAAATATTCTTACTAGTCACCTTCAGCGACTATATTTGCCATCTGAGGCACCTAACGCAGTAATGACGTCATATCTGCTTGGATTTTATGGACTTGGCGAGAAATATAAAAGTGAAGTGAAGTATACATCCAACGTTACAGAAAATAAATACCCTTGTGCAATTAATGTGAAAGTTAATTAATGATGCCAGTTAGGTAACACTTTTGTGTTACCTAACTGGCATCATTTTTGGCAAGAACTTGTCGAGTTTGGTGACTTATGGCGACTCTTTGAGCCTACCAAATCATCACTGTCACTTGATACTAAGCAGCCAAACAAAAGCGACTTTTAGCCGCATATAAATGCATATATAGGTAGATAGATACAATCGGATATAAGTATTGATGGAACTTTTGTGAGTTGCTCCGCTTTTGTACTAGCATTTATTTTGACTCTACTCAAATAGTTTTAGTTGAAATCATGTTCACTGTCTACTTTGTTCGTTAAATTTTATTTCAATTTTTATCAATTCAATATTTATTTCAATGTACAGAAATATATTTAATTGGCTTGCATTGAGTATCAATTGCAATAATTTGTATTTCGTCAAAGAAAGAAAGAAATACAATATTTACACCGATTTTATTCTTAAAGCTCATGATATAAGTTTTTAATATTTTAAAAGAAAAAAAAATGAAGGGCCAGGGGGAAAAAGATGAAAGTCACTTTTTCGTCAATTTTGAGATATTAGAGCTATCTAGGGGCTATGAATGATTAAGGTAATAGTCTGGTAACTTGGGTTCAGAAATTCAAAAAAATTTTTTTTTGCCTAATTTGAAAGTACAATGTCTTGAGAATATACTATGAAAATTTCAGACAGAAATTCGAAATATTTCGGGAGTTAGAACGAGTCTCCTAGAGCGCCTCGGAGACAAACCTTTAAGGTAGTAGTCTGGTAACTAGAGTTCAAAAGTACAATGTCTTGAGAATATACTGTGAAAATTTCAGACAAAAATTCGAAATATTTCGGGAGTTATAACGAGTTTCCTAGAGCGCCTCGGAGTTTGTTGTTGAACTTTAAACGCGTTTTTCTCAAAACACTGTTTTTCTGGTCGGCCCGGGTCCTAACTTTTTTTCTTCTGAACCGATTGCTTTCAAATTTTAACAGGCTGTTCTACACACTTATAGTTCTCGTCGGAACTAAAGATAATTTTTTTCACCCCTAACTTTTTATTTTACAACCCTTTCTTTGCTAAAATAAAAGAACTTTTTTTTTTGAAGTTCGCCATTTTGTTATTTACCCTTGAAATTTTACTGCAGTAGTTCCGACCAGAATGACATGTCTATAGATTAAGAATAATCAAGAATATTTGATTTCAGATAACATCAAGAACCAAAATCACCCGGGCCACCCACGTGCATTTTTTTTTGAAGTTCCAACTTCGAGGGACAATAATAATAGTAATAAACTATTAAATTTTTTCAAATAATTTTTTTTTATATTTTCAATATGTAAATAAAAACACTCTTAATATTCAAGATAATTCATTTGTATTTTCCTATAAAAAACCACCCTCCAAAGAAGTCATGAAAATAGGCATAAGTTACCAGACCTTAATACCATCTGATAGAACAACAAGGAGGAAAAAAGATGAAAATCGACCGAAATGTGCATGAAAACTCTATTAACTACAAAGGGAGTTACGAGAAATCATCGAAATCACTTTTTGGTCGCTTCCATCTTTTTTCCCCCTGACCCTTCAAATGCTGCGAGAGATTATTCTCTTAATGTAAAAGTAACGAAAAAGAGACATGTTAAAAATAAGAAAAGAAAGAAGGAAAAACTGCGATATTCTCTCTTTTCAGTCGATCTGGTAGAAAGCACTAAAAAAACAAAAACTTTTTTTTTTTTTGGGCTTGGCGACTTTGAATATGGAAATTTTAATGTTCTACATCTCTTCTGCAAATGCCTAATACTTATTTCATAGCGCAGTGATTGCGAATGGAACGACTGGCTGCTTCTTTATAACAACATAGATAATTACAAATTATGCACAGTATTTTTTTCCCGACTTGAAATGCACTGTTTCATAATTTCTTTGATCTGTAGACTTAAAATATTTTATTTCTTGCGTACGTCTTACTAATAACTTTGCTGTTATTTTCGTTCTCTGAGTTATTTATTGCTGCGATACGAGTGTCCTTAGTCAAAAATTGGACTTGTGAAAAGTATAGTTTCAGCCCAAATAGTTCGAGATTTGCAATAGATACTGAACCACGTAGGCATATGCAATAATGACCAGTCTAATAACCTAGTTGAGGAAGCCTAGAATCATTCTTAACCTTCCAAAAGCCTAACCTTTATCGATACTGAGAAAAAATCCAGCCGTTGACTCATCTTCTATCTAAGCAGAATTATGTATCCGAACTTAATTGAAACCTCGTAATTTTAATTACCATAACAACAGGACCCTTTAAGGAAGCGAAAATATCCCATGATGGCCTAAGAAGCTACTATTCTTCTTCTCACTGACAAAATTTTGTACTTTCTCTAAATCATACTTTTAATTATACCTCTATTCTGGTTAAATTCGCCAAGATAAGACTTAAATCCAACAGACTATCAACTGCTCTTTTTACCAAAGGTTATAAACATGGCTGTTGTGGATGTTTTAGGCAATATTTGATTTCTCAGCACTACTTGATCAAGACAACAACAACTGTTGATTGGTAAATCAAGAGACCGTGCATATAAAATGAAATATTATTGAAAGTAAAGGGTATATTGTTCTAAGCAAAAAATCATGCTGCGAAACTATTGTTTTTGAACATAAATTTCCATTAGCTTAAATAATTGCTTCAAAACATACCAGCTTGTGTGTTTTCAACGTAAAAATTGAAATCACATTTACTTACAGTTGATATTGCTCTCGATTTCATTTCAAAGGGAAGTTCTCACTTCCCTCTTCCTGGATCCCAAAAAAAGTAACATATAACAATTTACTTGACTAAATTATGGAGGAAGAATCAATGTTAAAGTTTTAGGCAAGGAAAAAGATTTCAACTGGACGAAAAGGAAAACAATAGGTAAAGTAAAATGTCTGAAATATTATTAAGGGAAGAATAGATAAATAATTGCTTAAACAAAGTGGTTTTGCATACAAAACAAGTCTAACCTACGAAACGAACAACACATAATTTTTCCGTCCAATAAGTATATTAAAAAGCTTTTAAATCTTAATTTCACTCCAATCCAGTTAGTCATTTTGCTTAATTTTTTCTTGTAAGAGAGATGTGTATTACAAAGTTACTCTACTATCAATTTTAAGTGTTATATTCGTAAATTGCTTTGGGTATGTATCATGTTTAATTTTTACATTTAATCGCATTTTTTGTCAGAAAGTTAGCGAGCCATATAATGATTATTTATTTATAATTATTATTATTATTATTATGTATATTTAAATTCATGGTTTTTAATTTTTACCTTCACGGAAATGTAAGCTTTAAATAAACGAGATTAGTCTATAAATTGAATCAAAATTAATGGTTCATTTTATGACATAAAGTAATAATAATAATCATAATTATTAAAATACATACTTCAGTTCTTGGATTTAAATTTTTATTTTCATGGAAATATAAGCTTTCAATAAACGAGATCAGTCTATAAATTGAACCAAAATTAATGGTTCATTTAATGGCATAAGGTTTAATAAAACCCCCAAACTTTAGCACATTTTTTAGCTTCTAAATAAGATGTTTTTTTAAGTCTAAAATGTGCGATGACAGGTAAATTTTTTCCGAAATGATTTTTCTAATCGTATTCGACGTTAGTCACGCATAAAAATGAATTCCTTTCCCTTTCATTCTTGCAGAGGCTTCTGAAGCAGAAACTTTTTGCCGAATTATATTTAGCAATGCATAACGACCGACGAGACTTCATGCTTGAATGAGGGAGATTCGTCAACAGAAAATTATGCGACTTTGCGACAGAAGAAAAAAAAGTCTTTAAAAAAAGGAAATAAATGCATTTCATGTTGAATTATTTAAAGCGATATACTTTCATTTATATCTTTTTTAGTTATGGTAATTTTTGTTAAAAATACATTGTTACAAAATTTTATATATGTGTGCTTGCAAATTTATAATACTTTCACGTTAATTTAACCTCATACCAATTTGTTATAAGTAGATTTATTTTTTTCGGGGGGGGGGGGATATAGAACGAAAAGGGCTGCAAGAATTTCTAAAACATATTTTTTAAGATTTAAGCAAAAAAAGAAAGAAAAACAAAAAAGCATTAGTTGCGTAACTCAAAATTATTAGGAAATATTCAAGGGGCATGAGAAACTAATAATACCCCTGATAAATATTTTGTAACAAAAATTAAGTATGGCTGGGGCACTAAAAAAAGAGATTTTTATCTTATAATTTCTTGAAAAGTAAGAGATAAATTTATCTGTAACTTGTATCAGGTAAAAGATATGCTGAGCCTTTTTTTCTCAAATTTGTCGTTCGAAGACTGTCAATCTATCTTTAATTTATCAATATTATTTATTTAAAGTTTGGGTGCGTATTTCTGCTGCAAGTTTGAATTAAATCTGAAAATAAATGTAACATAACAAAGGAGCGTTCCAGTGACGCGCTCAATTCAGTTATAGATGAAATTTCGGTAGCTTATCCTTTAATTTTTAATGCATCCAAACAGTGGTCTGTTTCTCTACACTGTTTTCTAAATTGGAAGATTTCGTATCAAACAATTATGGAGAGGTTGTTTTGTGAGTAATAATGTCAATCTTGTAATATTTAAAAATATATTATGTCGTCAGAAATAACTTTTAAGATGTATTTAGTTAAGAAAATGTTTTGTCGTAATTTGTTTTTGAAGATACCCATTTTTGAAAGCATTATATTGCGAACTTAATGTATGTTGGAAACTTTGTAAGCAGTACTTTTGGCGTTGTTTTAAATATTTCGGTGTCACTAATAACTGTGCCATATACTAAATAAAACAACCTAAGCTCACTTCGTCTGCAATATCTATGATGATAGATTCGAGCCTTAGATTCAAACAATTAGCAGTAAACTAGTTATTTGATTGATATGTTAATTTGCCATCATTTACTTATGGCGTAAATCATGTTTTAATTAATTCTTTCACTATAGGTTATTTTCAGGGCGATTGTCGATAAAATGAACGTATACTCGGGGAAAGGTCATGCATTAAAACACTTTTTCTTTGATAATAATTTCTTAAACATTTCCAGAAATACCCAAACAAAAAAAAAAAAAAAAATATTTTCGGACAGTTTTCCTTTTTTTTTTTTTCAAATGAAGAACTGCGGCCAGGTATTCCCTCTATATTTCTAAAAGCTGTACTGTTCCCCAAATTTCTGTTCACTTTTTCATATTTTTTTTTGTTTCAAATATCATAATAAACATTATGTTACATTACACTATATTTATTTTATATTTACATTACATTTATACTTTGCAGAAATCAACTCATGTATCGACTGCGATTTTAGGGTCAACCCTTGGTTTTGTTTATAATGGTAGGTTGAAAAGATTAACGTATGCAATAATTATCGTTAATAATTATTGTTGGATAAACGAGTTTCTTCTTGACGACCCAACTTAATTTTTAGCAGATTTTTTGCATTCTAAAGCACATTTTGGTTAATTATAATAACTTAAAACATGTCAAATAGATGATAATGTTTCCATCCAGAGCTCTTTAAGACTTTTTTGCAGTATAATTGAACTTTTCAATTTCATTTTTCTCCAATTTTATATCAACCAAAATGCGAAAAAAAAAAAAAAAAATGCATTATCAAGGGAAACATGAATAAATGAAATAAAATAAATAAAGAACAGGATATCTGCTAACTCAAAGTGAGAGCAATAATTTCGTCGTATACATTATCAAGGGAAACATGAATAAATGAAAAAAAATAAATAAAGAACAGGATATCTGCTAACTCAAAGTGAGAGCAATAATTTCGTCGCAATTGCTCAAGAGATAAAAAAACATAGAAAGAGTGACATTTAAGTTTTTGGGCTATTACGTCCAACTACTGCTTTCAACATCTCATTCATATCTCATCTCTACACAGCAAAAAATGAACTGTTGTTTTTACAGTTTAATACTGGAAGCGCCGAGGTTCCAATTTAAAAGTGTAAAATGCACCTAATAATAAGCTGTAAGACTAGAAATTTCAGTTTCTCACTGTAAAGTTAGCAATTTTACAGTTTATCGACGGAAAATTTAACTGTATTATACTGTAAAAACAACAGTATGACACTGGCAGCAGAGGTTCTAGTTTAAAACTGTAAAATGCACGGTAATTAACTGTTAAATTAGCAATTTTAGTTTATTACTAATAAAATTATCAATTTTTACAGTTTATTACTATAAAATTAGCTGTAAAACCATTCAATTTTTACAGTGTATAAGAATCTAGAGATAAATTATTTTTTCTCTCAATTCTTTAACGTGCAGACAATTTTTAGAAACATTAGTGGCAAGAATTATCTTTTCCCATTCAAAAATGGATTGATTATCTTCAAGGATTATTTCTTAAAATATATTTTATGAAAAACTAAAATCACAGTTAACATAGTCTTGAAACTAGCAGTTATCTTGTTTACGGCAATGCACCAACAACCCGGTTTTAAAATCCAGACCTTGCAGTCATCACGTGATGTCATCCTTACTATTAGTATGTTGCATGCAATTCTGCCTTAGCCATGGCTTTAGGCAGATAATTTATTGCTTAATAATTTGTACATATTTGCTCAATTGACCTGAACAATTTTTTTCTCAAAAGTTCCCTGCGAATATCTTTCAAAAGAACTTTCTATCAGCAGAGATCTTACTGAATATCATTTTAAAATCTTCTGGACAATGGCTTTATCATCGATCACTTCATTACAAGCAACTAGTCGTAGATCATTTCCTTAACAAATCAATTAGGCGATATATTATTTTGCCTGAAACCATTCCAGAGATAAATCATGCTTTCCTCAAACAAGCGTACAGGTCAATTGCAAAATGATTGTCTACAGGCTAGATTCATTCTTTGCATAAAGATCATTTTTTGATGAATTTCTTTCAAAATGGCTTGATTTCTTGACTGTACTTAATAATTTGTAGGTTAAAATATTCATGTTTCCAAATCGGAAACATGCACGTTGCAACGCTGAAATTGTGTTATTCTTGCTTGTTTAATTTTTTGCTTAACTGAATTATGTGAAAGATTAAAAAAAGTTCCGAAATAATATAAGTACTTGTAGAAGATCAATTGGTAGATTCAGCGCAAACTAAATTTGCAAACTTTTGGAATTAAGCTAAAATAAAATAGATGAGAAATGCAAAAGAAAAAAAAATGAAGCATGAAAAATTTGTGTACCCTTTACTATTCCACAACAGTATTATCCATTTTCGTTTATGGCAACGAAATCTAGACCCACCCAACCAAACTGACATCAGAAGAGAGGAAGCATAATTAAAGCTTTTAAAATAACTTTACAGAACCAATGCATATTCTTTCACTTATCCCATAACAACTTCTTTCTAAATTGCTCTTGTTTCATTTGGCTCACTAAATCCAAAAACATTGGTACCCCATCAAGAAAGTTTACTGTATTCTGATTCTAAAGAAAGAAGTAGCCCCAACGTTTCCACATGAATAACAATGGGAGGAAAGCCATTGAGGGATTGTATAGGTTAGGATTTTTTTTTTAATTTCATTTTAAAAATTAGACTTTTACTTATTGAAAAGGCTCTTAAATATTCCCAATAAAAATTTTAAAGGTAACATGTATTTTTAACAGCAACAATTTTATTAAGTAATAAAATCTTGAGCAATGATTACAAAATTCCAATTCATCCAACGTGAAATATAGCTGTTAAATGATGCACCATTCATCGCTCTATGTTTTGAACCTAACAAAATTACACAGTCCATAGTTTTTGTGGTACCGTAAAGTCGGGTTACTTGGACCCTAGGGGGTTACTTGAGCCCATTACAGTAAAATGATAAAATCTAGGTTTAGTACTTATTAGTTGAAGACTTGCACGTAGTTCCTCGTTTCTCCTCTAGGTAGAAGCACTCTGCAGTCTCTAATGCTAGTACCAAACCTAGATTTTATCATTTTACTGTGGGCTCAAGTAACCTCCTTGTGGGTCCAAGTAATCCGACTTTACGGTATCTATTTTCATTTAAAATGTACTACATAAGCAGGCTTGTGCAACAGATTGACAGTACCATTTAGCTGACATACGCAAAAAAGGCCCTTTACCTTAACAGGGAAGTATAATCCATGTTTGTTTAAGGTAACTATTCAAAAGCTAGACCCACCCAACTAAACTGATATCAGGCGACAGCAGGTATAATTAGAGCTTTTAAAATAACTTCACAGAACTCTAATCTTACTCCCTCTATCCCAGCAAAATTGCTTCCGAAATTGCTCTTGATGCATTTGGCTCACCAAATCCGAAAACATTTGTACCCCAGCAAGAAAGTTTACTGCATTTCGATTCTAAAGAAAGAAGGTGCCCGAACGCTTCCACATGCATAACAATGGGAGGAAAGTCATTAAGAGCGATTGCGTATGCTCTGCTGTAATCCTCGATGTCCGAGGAAGAAGGCATTTGGAATAATAGAATCCACACCCCATCCCGAGGAAACAATCAGGAAACGTGGAAAAAACGCTTCCGAACTGAGTACCAGGAAGGGAGGCATCACTTGTCGAACAGCAGCCTTCTGTGTTTTCGAACACACGCGGGTCCAGGAAGAGGGGAACCGAAAAATCATAATTGTGTGTCACGAGGGTAACGTGTTTCGGCGACCTATTTTGGGAAAAGAGTCACTTTCGAATCAAGAAAACGAAGGGGGATTATCAACACAATCGGAATGAGAGTTACGTTATTTCTGATTTTTTTTTTCTTTTTTTTTGAAAGATAAAAGTGTTGGAGAGGAAGTGATTGGGGTTTTGTTATGAGAAAAAAAAGTTTCTCGAATGTTTAGAGCGCTGTTGCTATGGTGTGGTATTTAAGCTAGAACACCGCTTCGGGCGTTTCTGTTAATTAGACTAACTGGTTATGTGAGATGTAACGAAAATTGAAGGAACGATTTAGAGAATATTGGAGTAATCAATTTTGGTGACATGTAAATGAAAAGTGAAAGTAAAACGCAATATGATATTGCTGTTCTTCCTATCTGTAAAATACAATTAACCCTTAATGATCTTATTATTTTTTAAAAAATGTTCATAAATGTGCCTATTTTTTAGTCAAGAAAACTATATGAATACATTTGTTTGTATGATGTATGAATTTATTTTTGGTTTTGGATTTGTTTTAGCTCTAAATCAAAAAAATCTTCAGAAACAAGAAATAGGAGACAAATGCGGAGTCCGTAGTTTTGCTAGGAGTGAGAGGGAAACTTTCAATCTCACTCAGCAATGTAGACCAACTCCTAGTAAATGAAGACATCCTAGTAAATCTATAACTCATATTTTTTAAAAAATAAGTTGCATTAAGTTTTTCACAGATAAAACGGCTGTAAAATCTTCCTTCTATATTCTTCCAAAAGAAAACTATCTGTAAAATGTTGTGTTTACTCACTGGTTATAGGTGTTCATTTCTAGGAGTTCACTACTTTTTTTTTATTACACCCTCCCAAAAAAACTTGGCATAGAACATTCTAAGTTCTCCCGCTTAATAAAATAAAATAATTACATATAACAACTAAAATGTGTTAATGTGCCAGATACTAGTTTTCAATAACGTTATGAATTTTTGAAAAATAAACTATGTTTAGGTTTTTATTCACTGGTTGGTTTACCCTAAAATAAAGCATTTATAATTGCATATTTCTGCAGTTATTGCTAAAAGTCTGGCATTTGAGTTGCGAAAGTTGTAAGAATTTGACTCAACTAGTAAAATAGAAAATAAGCAGCTTTTTTCCACTCTATGTAAGCGGATTTTCTGGAAAAATTGGGAAAAAGAAGGACAGAAGAATATATATAAACATTATTCAGTTTTTGGCAAACAATTTCGACTTGTATGAAGTAATGTTTCAACGCATTTTACTCCTCAAGTTCCCAAAACGTAGTTAAGCAGTTTTATGTATTACTGAAAAATACAGACACTAAAATGATTAAGCAAATTAACTGAGGGCATTATGTTAAGATAAAACAAGTAATTAGAAGAAATACAGATAAGCATGGCCGAAAGAGAGAAAATTTCTGAGAATTGTTAAAGAAAGCATAAAGATGAGGTTGATAAAAATCACGGAGATGTAAACATACTTTTTGCACTCAAGGATAAACTCAAGGCAACCATGGGTGCCGGAAGAAAATCATACGTAGAAAGTGAATCTGAATAACAAAAAATTACTAAAAATTACCAAAAAGAAAAAAAAAAGCAAAAACAAAAATTTTCAGTTAAAAAATTAGCAAAAAACAAGCATTTTCAGTTAGAAAATTGCAAAAAATAAAATTGTCAGTTAAAAAACTAGCAAAAAACAAAAATATTTAGTAAAAAATCAGAAAACAAAGACAAAAAAATCAACTAAAAAAACTTTTTTTTTAAACTGAAAGAATCATTAAAAAATACTTAACTAATAACTTTTACTGTATTTTTTTCAAATACAGGAAAAATTGGTTTCTTGCGTTTAGTAAAAGAAACATCAATAAATGACGAAAAAAATTACTATTTTTAATTTTCCTTTTTTTCCATATTTTCCCACGTTATTTAGAATATTTTTAAATATTTTGAAATTGCATGCGTGTTTAGGTCCACCACTGTTCTAAACAGTTGTTTTATACCCTAAAGATATTGATTTTCCCTTGCTTCTGGTGTTACAGAATGGTCACACTCAAAACAAGTACAATTTATTACATTTTAAATACAAGAAAGCGTTTCAGAAAGATGATACTTAACATTATGACACACGATAATTTCTTATATTCTAACATATAACAATGAAAAGAACTAGTATAAATAGCTGGGAAAGAAATGTAAGGATATGCGTAAAAATGCCTCATTTGTGCAAATATTTTGAGCAATTCATGCTGATGGTATGAAACTTATTACATAATTTTACATACAATATATGAATAATTATTAAAAAATTCAAAATTTCAAACTCCTTCCTTTTTATACTAATTTGAACTGATGCAATTCACTTGTGCTATTATTAAATAGAATAATTTATAAGCTATAATTGAACATCTTGTGAAACTAGCTCTTTTTTAATTTTACGTGTAAAAAAGAACATTAGTTTTCAGAGAGAAAAAATTCAGATCGCTGTTTTTTTTACATGACGAGAAGTCACTTATTGAATGTCCAACTATAGAGTACATTTAGTTTTAATGAAATACAAGTTGAAATAGTTAGTGATGTGAAAAATCCGTGTAGTCAGAAGTAATAATAATAAAAAAAATCTATGAATTTGTACAAAATATAAGTAATATGTTAATGTGTTTCAACTGATGTTTCCTAAGATTTTAAAAACTGTTCAATTTTTTCTCCTTCAGGCATTTGACAGAATAAAAAAAATTAATATGCCCAGACTGAAAAATGGATTCAAACTTATTACAACTATTCATAAACCATGTTTTTTCCTTAATAAGTTAAGAGAAGTTTTAATCTGTTCTAAAAACTATCTAAAAATGTTTTTAAGGAAAAAAAAAGTAAATTTCGAAATTACATTGAAGAGTGTTTGATCGTTTCAAAAGACTCTTTTAGAAGAAAAAAATAAAGTAAAACCAAACAACAAAAGAATAGTAAACACAACTCATGCAATACCATGAGGTTTTCCTTCATGTCTAATACACTTTATAACAAAAAAATCGAGACATCAAGAAAAAATCGTCAGAATGAAACAAAATCTTACATACTAGTAGACAGCGTTCACCTAAGAAAGTACAGTGGCTGTCTCTCTCTCTCTCTCTCTTATATGAATCTCGTTTGTTCTAAGTAAGCTTGATTCAAAAAGACAGTTAACCCGTTTACGCGCAAGTCTTTTTTAATAATTTTTTTAAAATTTTATCTGCTTAAAACTGTTTACATACATTTTAGGCTTAAAATAGTTCGCCGTTGCCATATTTATTAAGTTATTGAACGTCCTATTTATGGGATATTTTGCAGATATCTCAGTAAAATACGACCTTACTTGACTTTACTTTTGCAAAGTAACATTATAGAAGGCATCTGTAATCAATTTTAAGCAAATCATTTTAAAATAGTTTGATTTTATGAAAAAAAAAAGTCGCAAAAAAACTTACTTTCTGTGGCTACCCACGCTGGATCGTTGCTTGACTGATTTGTCTGAAAATAGCTGTCAATAAATCAACTCTGATGTCCAAATAGTGGCTCTAACTGGTTTTCTCAAGAAGAAGGACTATTTAACTTGTGAAAAACAGCTTTAGTAAAAAGATATACCCATTACAGGTTTTTGTATGCAGTAACTAACAAGCGTTCCGTTTTTAGGACACTGGGCATAAATGTATTAATTCAATAAAGCTTTATATTGTTATGTGTTCGGCCATTTGATTTAAAACATCAGTTGTTTCAATTAACCACTGATTAATTCAACAGGCATCCACTGTAATTGCAAACTGAAACAAAATTGTCATTTATCGCAGGAAAAATCCAATTTGAAGGCAGGTTTCAGTACCCTGTTGGTCAAACTTTAGCATGAATACATAAATCGATACCAGGCGAGGAAAAAATAGTGCGATATCCAATGTCATCTTTCAGATTTACTGTAAAGAAGCCACTGATTCGATCAAACTCCTAAGCCTTCCAATTTATTGCACAAAAAATACCTGCTGTGCTCGATATGCAACAAATCAGAGGATCGGGTAGGCCAGAAAAGGTGATAGTGTGGATGAGGAAGTCCCCTGACACCCTTGCTGTATATGACTGAGCGTTGTCTAGTTAAAGAATAGCTCCTTTAAGTACTGCTATAAGTGCCAACACATGTGACAGAAACATTTTACTAACGTGCTATGCTTCATATGCCCCAAATTCGGAGTCTTTTCAAACGGAGTTCATTCGATTGAAGCCGCTATGCCGTTTTTACATAGAAAAGTACCTGACAATCTTTTTTAGAAAATCCAAAAAATGTAGATAGTTGTTTGATAATTTAAAAAATATTTTAAGGGAGAACATCAATATAAATCTCCTCATTTGATACTACAGAGTTATACCACTTCTTTCAAAATTTTGAGCTTTTCTCCTTTCTAGCCACCCATCAAATCTTAACGTTTAATATAAAGTTCCCTTCTCCTTCTACCCCCCCCCCCTCAAAGCTGTGAAGCTGTCGACAAACATGTTGGTGGTGGTGGTGGTGGGCTAGGGGCGGATTCTATCTTCAAAAAGTGGTGGGTGATAACGAAAACGGTTGTCTTACCTTCAGGGAGCCACTGTACTTAAGAATTAGCAAGAATGATGGCAGAAGTATTTTGAAAGTTGTTCGATGCTCCTTATAATTTAAGTGGACTGTAGTTTAGCTTGTAAAGAATACATTCAAGCAAAAACTACTTCATTTTATTACCATGTTTAAACTAACTGAAAGCAATTCAACATAAACCGAAAACCTAACTGAACAAAACTAACGGAACTGAATAAGTTACAAGAATCAACAGTTTTTTTGTAACCTTTAGGAACGTATGCGCTTCTTCCTACGCATACGGCCGATGCGCCCTCTGGCCTAATTATGCAAGGGATTTAACAAAAGCCTTTTCTTTTTTCTTGCCATGCACTGCAATTGGTAAACCATCCAACCTTCGCAGACAGCTAATTATTTTTTTGAAGCTTAAATTTAAATACTTGTTGCTTTAAAACCCTATATAAGAATGAGTTTGCTGAGTATGTTTTGTTTTACTTAAAAATGTAGTTAATATTTCAATTTATTTTATCTCACATTATCTAAAACTGTTGACTTTTAACTTTTATTTTAATTCATTGAACTATATACTCGTTATGGAACTTCTAAAGTAATGGCTTTTTTGTTAGTAATGACTAGACTATATTTTTTAAGTAACTGCAAAAAACACGTTAACAGAAATTGCAGTTCGTGCTCATGTCGTTTATGAAGTGAAGAAATAAACAAACTGGCAGTTTGGAATTCAAGTCTGATTGTTATTGTCCACAACAAAACGGTGTAAAGAGGTCAGTTTATTTTAAATCTCTCGTCAGCGAAACGCGTTAATGTAAATGCAAACAATGAAGCGTAACAAATGGATGTTGTTCTTTTAAATAGCACCTATTTTTAGATTTTTCGATAATAAAAAGGATAAGCCGTTTTTTTTGAAATACTGGACTTTAAATGAGAGCTGATGTAAAATGTTTACAAATAAATATAGAAAATGTGACACCTAGAATTGTGTTTAAAATAAACAATGGTTTTAATCTTTTTGACTGTTGCATCAGGTGAAACAGTCACAGCACTATGTTTCATGTAGTTCATCATTTGGCTGTTTAGAGTTGTGTAGAATTAATTTTCGAAAACACTATTTCACATTACGAAAAGTAAATAACTGAACATCATTTTCAATGTAAGTTTTCAATCTAATTCAGTAACGTTAAGATAATTGCTTCTAATGTTTTATACCAGGTGGTTGAATTAAATTGATTTACACAGACTCATCGTTTCGGTTTTACTATGTAAACACAAATGAAACTTTAAATGCATGTTGCACATTATGTGGACGATATATAGCAGAAAAAATAGTTTGAAATTTTGGTACCAGGTGGCGCTTTACCAGTGCAAGGCAGGAATTCAAGTGAAACACGGACGATCGCAACTCACAAATACAATCGCAAATTCCCAAATTTGGTTTCAAGTGAAACGTTACAATCGCTACGAGATGCTATTCTATCGTAATTCGACTTCCAGTAGCGATTGCAATTGCAATCGCCTGGAAGCAATTGCAATGGTGTTTCACTTGAATTCGGCCCTAAGAAAGAACATATAACAGCCTGAAAATCAAACAAACAAACAAAAAAATGTTTTATTAATTTTCACATTTGTATGCTTTATATGAATATCGTGTCAGTCAAGACTACTGTAGATCTTCGATTGCCCGGCTTCCGTTCATCCGGAACTCCGCTTTATCCGGATCAAATTTGTAATTTTAAAAGAATTCCATGTTCGCACAAGTAATAAATTATTTTAAATTGCGATAGAAAGTATAAAATTAAAAAAAATTACCAAACATTCTCTTTTCATATTAGTTAAATGGTGCTCCTGCATATTTCGTGCAAAACATTATAGTAATTTACTAACAACATGGTCTACTTGCAGCGTCAGGCTGACGCCTTTGCAACAGAACTATAAATCATAGTGTTTATGAGAAACGACGTCAGGTAATTTTGTTCCAAAGCATTTCTTTATGCCGCAATAAAAGATATGTCTGCGTGTTTAAAAATGTGTTTTGCTTTGACGAAAGTGCAAAAGTGAAAACTCAAATCTGCAGTTGATATTTTTTTAAAAAATGAAATTTATGACTTCTAAAAAAGCAGTGTGTCTTTTTGTATTGAAATTTATATTTACTAATATAGATGACATCCTGTTAATAGCTGAAGCAGGTAATGCTTTGTTTTGTATTAAGCAAACAGTTTTTTATGTAATCAAATTACATTTATGACAGTTAACTTTTTTGAATTGAAAATATTTGCATTGAACTTCGCATTAAATGTTCTTTACAGTGGGGGAGTTTCCTTCAGTCAAAAGTACTACTTTTTTTTTACTGAAATTGATAGACTGATATTAAAAAAAACATGTCCCCGGAAAATACTTTAATTTTCCCAACAGTTTATTTTTTATTATTTTTTTTAAATACCCTACCTTGAAAACGGGGCGTAGCTTTTGTGACGTCAGTGGTGTACCTACCAGCTCTCTTTCCAATAATAACACCATTTTGCTTGACTTGAGTTGTCCAATCGTAGGAATCGGTGACGTCACGACCTTCGTCATCTCACTACAACCAATTAGATTACGCGCTTACGTGCACCACTGACGTCATGCGCAGATGTTTTTTTTTCGGAATAGCATCTGCGCACCGGTTAAAATAATTCATAAAAAATACATAGATGTGTCAAAAAATAAAAAAATGGTCAATTCCTATGTTTTAAAGCATGTTATTTCAGAAAAAAAAAAACTTTTGAAATTTCGAAACTCCCCCATTATGTATGCACATTTTTATTTTATGAAACATTTACCTTATGCACATTTTTACTTCGTGCAAGATTAACCTTCTCTTAAAGCAAACAAAATCAAAATGCTCCAAAAATTGTAAACACTTTGTTACACTACAGCAATTTGTGCAGGTAAAAAAAATCGCACCTATACTGCCATTTTTTCTTCTGAGCTGCAAATGACCAAATCTTTTTAGAAGTAAGGAAATGAAAACGAAATAAAACAAAAATTCAATATCTTATTAAAGAAACAAACATTATCGACGCAATGTTTTCTCTCTGAAAGGGAATGCAGGAAGGAAATGAAGACGCTATTGCGTGTCACGAGGACATTTTGCAAATAAGCTGCGACCCATTTAAGAGTTGGGGGAAAAAGAGTTATTGATTCATCACGTTACGTTTTATATGTTGTATAATCGTTGTATAACGGAATTTTTAATGAGAAATAATGGAATGAATTCCTTTTGAAGAAGTGAATAATAATGTAATACAGCTTGCTAGTTATCTTAAAAGTTGTATTTTTAAAGATGAAAAGTATCCTGTTGTTGTTGCTAGTTTTGTAATAGATTCAGTGGGGGACAAGTTATTGACCTCTTCATCCAATGCTGTGCTTGTTTGTATTTCCATTACGATGTTTTTATTACAAATTGCCACCGATAAGAGAATACGGAAAACTTTTACGGTACATATTTAATTTAACAAGACAATGTACGAGGTACGCTTCTACACTTGACTACAACTTTTTCCAGAATGAGCATTTCAACACGCAAACCGGAAGCACGCTTGGCTCTTTATATCATTGATTTCCAACACCCATTATCGTAAAGAGTTGTTCAAAGAGAAGGATCAGATTTCAAACATTTATTTTGTCCAAATTAAAAAAAAAATAAAAAAAATAGAAGTATTATACAAAGGTTTGTGGGTAAAAAACCCGAAATTTGAGCAGTTCAATTAGAAATTCCAACTGCTGCAGTCAGTGGCGTATTTAGGGGGGGGGGGGGATTTGGCGATATATTCTCCCTTTTTGAAGCAGAAATTTTTATTATATGATCACAGACAACGGCAACGAAATTGAACCAATCAACATCCTCATGCTTTTTTTTCTGATTGCGCTACTGACAACAGCATTTGGCGATGTTGCTTATCCTGCTGATTGTCTGTAATACCAAAAATGGCGAAAGGGCAGGAAAAAGCAATTTGTGAGCTACTATTAGCGAAACCTACGCTGCTCTTTGCCTTCTTCCCCGAATTATGTAGTCAAAAGTAGGGGTTCCAATTTAAAAATTCAGACTCAAGTGTTCATTTCTCTTTGTATATACTTTGTACATGTACATAGCCCCTTATCAAAATTTTATTTACGTCGTTTTAAAGAAGACTTTAATCTATGTCGGAAGACACCTTTCTTTTTTCTCAACAAGTTTTGAAGTCGAATAATTAAGACTGTTTCGTTTTCTCTTTTTCTTTTTTTTAATGACTGTATATGATAAAAGCGCTTATATGTAACACATTTTTAACCAGAAATTGATTAGATAACTTGTAATAAAACGCTTAGATTCTGTCTTTAAAATACTCATATTGTGTGTTCGTAACCTATTTTTCTGTTGTAGACAGTGCTATCCCCTAAGTAGACAGACTTTTGTCTTTTTAGGGGCTTCTGGTGAACCTAAAGAAATAAACTTTTTTTAACTGAAAATTTAATAAAAATGCTGTTAACCGGAGCTAGCATTTAAGCTTCCCTCCAAGCATTTTTTAAATCATATATTTTTGTTTTTCTGAAAAAAGCTCAAAAAAAGTCGATTCTCAACACTTTTTTGTGAAAATTTTGGAACGTAAAGCTATCATTCCAGGAGGCTTAAACTTAAGTGGTAATCTATTGGTACTAAAAGGCAACTTTTGAGACTTCAGGCGTTTTGCAATTAAATTTTTTTTTCCATCCTACTGTACTGTGTTCTGTTGTGTTTTGGCGTTTATATCCACTCAGGATGTTCCCGCTTTGCAGATAAAAAAAAATCAATTTTACTGGAAAGTAATCCAAACGATTGGTTAAATTTGCTTTTTAAAGTATTTTGAGAGCTGTTTTTTTTTTTTTTTAATTTCAATTTTTATTGTTTTTTCCGCAATCAGTGTTAACGAATGCGATGATTTTTTTAAAATATTTTTAACACACATTTTAATACAAGGGAAATTGTATTATGTTCAAGATCTATGACGTTTTAGAATTTCTGTTGTTTTGGTAACATTTGGGAAAAAATATCAATAAATGCGTGAGCGAAAAAGAACAAAGTATTTTTTAACAATTTTGTTGAATCGTAAAAAATGCATTACATGGTTCATTCAATGTTTACTAGAGTGTGCTTTAATTACATTTTAAAGTAGAATTCGGATGATTAAAATTATGCCACTTCAGGTGCAGAATGAAAAAAAATAATTCATCGGGCAACGTTTTGCCCCTATGGTAAATGTTGCTGTGAGGTTAGAAATCTGGTAAATGTTGACATTGGTCAGGAAATGTCAACATCCACACACCAAAAACATAAGTGAAAGACCGAATATTTCAGGTTTTTTAGCGGCGAAAGTTGATATTTTCTAATTTCGGTTTTTCGTAGTAGCATACGGACCAGCGTTCCTAACACTAGATAGTGGTGTCGCCATCTGTCAGAAAAACTTAACAATAAATCGATTTTGATGGACAGCATTCCTAACACAAGATAGTGGTGTCGCCATCTGTCAGAAAAATTTAACAATAAGTCGATCTCACCTGACTAAACAATTCCCATTGCAAACGTTTAACACATAACATTTTATTATTATTCAATGTAAATTGCTTCTGAGAGATAACTCTTCTTAAATGTTAACGTAAAGAATTTAAAATAGTAGTCAGCTGTTGTATTTTTTCTTTTTTTACATTTAGCTATGTGATTTTATATTTTAAGAAATTATGACATAATTTAATTGAACCAGAAAAAAAAACGTTTATTTTTAAAACATGTAATTTGATACTTTCTCTGATAGATCTACCAACTGGATAAAGTAATAGTAAATATAAAATAAGTATTTCTAACGTGAAAATGCACTAATTCTTCGTTTTTTCTAATTTGCCTCAATGATAATAATTTTCCTTTTATTTATTCATTTTTTTGTGCTTTTTTAACAATTCAGTTTTAAATTTGCTTTCAAGTTTCAATTCAAGTAATTTTATCAGCGGAGAAAGCAACGTGTTTTTAAAAAGATGTCACGTAATTTATCTTTAAAAAGAATTCGATTCAAACGTCACTTTGTTATTCATTCTTGATATGGGCTGTAGAGTTTGGTAGGCTGCTTTATAATAGTAGAATAGTTTCATCCAACAGCTTTGTATATATAAAAAAATCATTAATTTAAACTGCAAACTGTTCTTGCACTAGAATATTTTGAAACATCTTGGAATCTATTTGTATAAAAACGGCTACGCGCGCGCGCGCGCGCGTGTGTGTGTGTGTGTGTTTGTGTGTGTGTGTATACGAGCCCTTATGCAGCAGAGGATCTTCGCCTAAATTGGTTCGGTAGTCAATTGATGCTCAGGAGTTTACATAGATTTTTTTCTCCCTCCAATGGGAGAATTTTACCCCTTTGGGAGGTTTCGCCAGAAAACCCGCGAAGCGGAATATTTACTTAATGTTGACTTAATTTTCTAATTTTCTTTTGGAACTTTAAAAGATCAAACACGGCTAAATTTAAACTTTGAGTAGTAAAATTGTTCTTACTAAAGGTTGACGTGAGATTGTGTAAAGTATTCTTTTGTCTTCTTTAATTTAAGCCTAACTGTCGAGTAATCGTCACTTGACCCAATTTTTATTTTTCAGGTAAACCCTGCAACACAGGGCATGGCAGCTGTAATTGAAAATAAAAAAGCTTGAAATCACTTATTAAATTTCATTTATCTTTTAGTAAGACATTGCGACTCTCTGCACATATTGGTTATCCACAACAGTGAAGACTTTAAATTGTTTTAAAAACAATGATTTTTCCCTACCAAGAATCTGAAAATTGCATTAGTTCCCAACAGGCCTGAAGTTTGACCCTTTAGCTCTGAGAAATGATGATATCACTGCACAATTGCGGCTGGGAAAGAGATAAATTTACTTATTCGAGAGGACGGGGCAGACAGATCTGATGGATGATCAGAATAAGAGATGGTTCCTTCGTTTGCTCGCCTGTACTTGGGATCGAGTCACGTCTTGGCTCAACTCTAGAGAAAAAGAAGAATGTGTGTGTCCTTTCATTCAGTGTTTCCTTTCTTTTGATGCCTCTTTTGCTGATAGCCCTATATCTTCGTTTTTATCTCCTTTCTGCACTTGATTTTTACTTGCTTCTGTGTCCGAGGTATATTATAGAAGAAAGTTTGCCATTCTTGTTGAAAGTTTGAAGCATTGGACGAGATTCGTCTTTCTGAATTTGACGTTTTAAAAGGTGTTGAACTTTTAACACTTTAGCTACCAAGAGACTCCTTACCTTCTATTTTGTTTGAAGTGAGTAGTTTGGTACCTTAAATATTGGTTTACAAAAGAGAATATAAAAAAAAAATCCAATGTCTAAATCGCAATTTTGAGTTGTAAAATTGCTCTTTTTTAATGCTTGACGTGAAATTGTGTACTTTTTTTCCCTCTTTACTTAAGTTTAAGTATTGAGCATGCGTCACTTGACCCAACTGTTATTTTTGAGGTAAACCGTGCAACGCAGCTATATTATTGAGAAAAAAAAAATAATTTACTTTTTTTTTCACTACCATCTGTCATTGGAAAAATAGAATCTCTCTGCATCAGTGGTTATCCATACCACTGAAGATTTTAAATTCCTTTTAAAGCAATGATTTTCCCCCACCAAGCGTCTGAAAATTGCATTAGTTCCTCACAGGCCTGAAGTTTGACTCTTTAGCTCTGAGAAATGATGATATCACTGCACAATTGCGGCTGAGAAAGAGATAAATTTACTTATTCGAGAGGACAGGGCAGACGGACCTGATGGATGATCAGAATAAGAGATGGTTCCTTCGTCTGCTCGCCTGTATTCGGGATCGAGTCATGTCTTGGCTCAACTTTGGAGAAAAAAGAAGAGTGTGTATCCTTTCATTCAGTGTTTTCTTTCTTTCGATCCCCCTTTTGCTGGAAGTCCTATATCTACGTTTTTATCTTCTTCCTGTACTTGATTTCTACTTGCTTCTGTGTCCGAGGTATATTATAGAAGAAAGTTTGAAGCCATGGAAGATTTATCTTTCTGAGTTTTGACGTTTTAGAGGTTGTTGAACCTTTAACACTATAGCACCACAGATCCTTCCATACCTTCCTGTTTGTTTAAATTGAGCGGTTTGGGTCTCTTTAATATTGATTTGCATAAAGAATACATAAATTTTGAAATCAACGATTTTGAGTATTTACAAGGTGCAGAAGAACCTTCTTTATTCGAGTCCAGTTTGGCTCAACTTGTGAGCCCATTAAGAGTGTGTGTGTACTTTCATTCAGTGTTTCCTTTCTTTCGATGCTTCTTCCGCTTGAGTCCTATATCTTCGTTTTTATCTCCTTCCTGCACTTGACTTGTACTTGCTTTTGTGTCAGAGGTAGATTATAGAACAGAGTTTGAAGTTTAGACGATTTATATTTTTGAGTTTTCACGTTTTAAAGGTGATTGAACCTTCAGCACTTCAGCTCCCTAGAATCCTCCTTACCTTTCTCTTTGTTTGAATTGAGCGGTTTGGGTCTCTTTGATATTGATTTATGTAAAAAAAAATACATTTTTGAAATTAATAATTTTGAGTATCCGCATCGTAGAGTAAAACCTTGTTTATTCAGCTTCCGTTTCTCCGGATCGAATTTATAGAATTTCAAATAAATTTATATTCACTTAAATAATAATTTTAATTTATGATCGCAAGGACGAAACTATAAATATGTCATTCCACTGTCACGTGTGGGACATTCAGTCGAAATTTTTACTAACATTCATGCATGTCATTATAAGAAAAAAACATTAAAAAAATAAAATTTGAAAATTAAATTTTTATTAAGTAATATACAGAAAGATCAAATTTTAACAAAATAAAGAATGCAAAGTAGATATCAGCAGTTATTTTATTGATAGTCTTTAAAAATGAAATGTAAGTAGTTCTAAATCCCCGCTAATTTATAGCAACCTCTCGCTTTATCAGAAATTGGTGGAGAAATAATTTTAACAATCTCTTTTCTTAAGTAAGCAGTTTCGTTTCTGTCGTGTAAGTCATTTAAAACATACTGGAAGGTTTGATGGCTCCATTATATTTATAAAATATGTGTTAATTTCTACCCTTTTAAAAATTTTCCCTGGATACGACTTCCCTTTTTAGTAAACAACAGCTCATTTTAGTTCTCGCTTTGGAATTAATTTCGTGCAACTGTTCGATTGAAATGTGGAAGTCTCTCCAGAAAGGCGGTGTGTTCTGCATGTTAGTTTTTGCAGTAAATTTCATGGAAGCTAGATATACTTCTAATGCTTGTAGCGTTTTTCCAGGGATTTCTATCTGGATATTTCAAGGAAAACGTGACGTTTCATAATCTGAAAGAAATCCTGTTTTGAAATGGTATTAGGTACTAATATTATTTTTTAAACTTTAAATCATATGTACAGTCGAGTCTTGTCAACTCGAAGTCCTAAGGGACCGTCTTAAAGTTCGAGTTATTGGAAGTTCGAGCTATAGGAAGTTTCTAGTCTTCTGCAAGTTTTGAGAACCACTGAAAACTTCTAGATGAAAGAATATTCAAGTTATGAGGACTTGAGTTCTCGAGACTTGACTGTAGTTAGGAATAAATTTTCAGTACTTTGTTTTTTTAGTGGTGACATGCCATCAAAGATGTCCGACACCAGCTGAATAACGGGGAGTAGAAACACGCTCATTTCAAAGTAAGTTTACTGTGGTTTTATATCAATTTGGATATTTATACTGTTTATTTTGAAAAGAGTGAATGTCTTTTTCGTGTTATGCCTTTTTTTAAGGATTTCCCTGCAGTACAAATTACATCCTTTTGTAAACTAGGATACTAGACAAATACATAGATACCCAGATCGATACCGTCAAGCTTATAACCCCCTTTTTCTTGTGTCGGGGGTTTAAAGTACCTCCACATACTAAACAAAAGGTAGCACATAAAAAAATTCAATAATACTCATGTTTTTTTGCTCTGAACTACTTTTGTTTAAAATGTCCTGAGAGTGGCGTCACGTGTGGGACAACTTTAATTACCTTATGATTAATTACTAAATTAAATTTTTTTCAAATGGGTTTCAGAAATGCTTACACATATTAAGGTTACTTACAATCTGTAACCATTTCAAGTTTCAGTTTCTAGTTTAGCGTAATTTTAAAATATACAACTATTATGTCACGTGTGGGACATCAATTTACGTTAACTTTAGCATGTAATAAAACAACTTGTACTGCAGTAAAATACTGAAAATGAGGCATAAAGTGAAAAAGAAATTCACCCTTTTTTTAAAAAAATAAAAATCAGAAACACCCGACTTAATATGAAAACAAGGTAAAAGAGCATTGAAACGAGCATATTTTTACTCTACAGCATTCAGCTGGTGTCATGCAGCCATCTTTGAAGCCCTGCTGCCACTCAAAAAATGAAAATACTGGAAAATTATTCCTGGATTTATATGACTTGAAGTTTCAAAAATAAAAGTAGTACCTTATGTTCTTTCAAAAAAGAAATTTTTTCAGGTTGTGAAATGTCTGATTTTAAATGGAATGGCCAAAATGGACTATTTGTCTTTTTGAATTTTGACGTTTTTAAGGTTGTTGAACCTTTAGCACTTTAGCGCCCAAGAGATTCTCTAACTTCTACTTAGTTTGAACTGAGCCGTTTGGGTCTCTTAGATATTGATTTTCATAAAAGAATATTAAATTTTTTGAAATTAGCGGTCTTGAGTATCACAATTTTTCTTTATTGAAAAGTTCCCGATTTGTTACCCTAACGTGGCTGGCTTTCAGTTTTTGAATTTTCTTCAGGAAGGTTACTGACTTTTAGAAGGAAGCCTTCCTGATTTTTTCCATACATGTCACTGGCAGAAATTAGGAACATCAGCAGCCTATTATTTTCCAAAAATGTGTCTCTATTTTTACAGAGTGGACATATTCAGAGAGAACGCAAAAGCAGGGAAGTTTTTACTTTTGCAAGTTCTCGCTGATCCTACCTATTACAAAACGAAGTTCTTATTTCCACTTCTAGTTCGCCCTCCATCTGCTCGTGGAACAAATAGGCAAACGGTATAGTTATTGGCCCCCATATAAAGTTATTGGCCATTTCAACTTTAATGCTAAAAAACAAACAACCTTTTGGCTAAAAAATGGGTTTAAAAATACGTCAAGGTAGCATGTTTAATAAGTGTTAAAAATATATGAACGAATTAGCGCTAGGTGATTTAAGTCATTTTGTGATTTTAGATTCTTGGAGCCTTAACAAACTAGCTGTCGTGGCCGTCACGAAACTTTCTTCTATATCTATCTTATGAATTCCGGTTACAAAATAAAATACGTACTCGCCCGAGTAATTGGAGACAGCTACAATTTCCCAATTATCGTAATAGCCCTGCAAATGCAGAATCAATGAGCGAAATTGGAAATCATTGCAAAAGCCTTGTTTAGATTAATTGCAAACATTTTATTTGTTAGTAAAAAGAAATTGGCAACAGTTAAAAATTTCAAATCATTGAAAGTTTTCAGCTGTTTTGATAATTAAATAGCGTGAAAGCGATTTTTTAATGAATTAATTTTTCGCATTGTTGACTAAGCGCAAAAATCACCCCACCCTCCCCCTGGGGCGATTGGCGCCAAAATTTAATCGATGCTTGCTTCCATATTGGGTTAGTGTTATTCCAAATTTCATTCAAATCGCAGCAATATTTCCCGAGATACAGTAGGTGCAATGACAAAATAAGCACTTTTGATTGCTCCACCCCCCTTTGAGATATTGACACACAAATTGAATCAGCACCTGTACTCAGTAGGGTCTACCTATGGACCAATTTTCGTTTGATTCCGCCGGTTACTTCCTGAGATATAGCACTCACTCCCGCGCAGAACACGTGCGATTGCTCCACCCCCCTTCAAGATATTGACACGCAAATTGAATCAGCATCTGTACTCAGTAGGGTCTACCTATGGACCAATTTTCGTTTGATTCCGCCGGTTACTTCCTGAGATATAGCAATCACCCCCGCGCAGAACACGTGCGATTGCTCCACCCCCCTTGGAGGAATTCGCTAAAAAAAGTCAGGTGCACCAGTTCACATGGTGGTACATATGTACAAAAATTTTTGTTCGATTTCATGCAGTAGTTTTTGCTCTAGCGCGGCCACAAAAACTGGTCACACACATACAGACTCACACACACACACAGACACACAGACAGACATTTTCCAAAAATGGTCGAAATGGACTCAGCGCACCTCAAAACGTGCAAATCCGTCAAAATTCGACATTCGAAAATTTTCACGAAACCAATACTTTCTTCTATATATTAGATATAGAAGAAAGTAAAAAAGGTCGTTTTTTAGGAAAACGTTAAGACTGTAGCTTTTTTATGAGACATTTCAAAAGAACTTGATGCATTTACAGCTTTTAAAATCCTATGAGATGTATTGCTATGATGCCTAACAAGTGAATTTGAGGTGTGATATAATAATATATTCTTAAAAATTAAAATTTTTTTGTGGCCAATAAATGTCACAATATTTTCAGGAAATTCTAGTAATTCTACCTCTATGATGAGAATGATACTGATAACTCTAAATTTTTAGCAACAGAAA
The DNA here is from genome assembly GCA_038373865.1 of Uloborus plumipes. Taxonomy (NCBI): domain Eukaryota; kingdom Metazoa; phylum Arthropoda; class Arachnida; order Araneae; family Uloboridae; genus Uloborus; species Uloborus plumipes. Next base: position 51,619 of record JAXGGA010008830.1, read on the forward strand.
ACCAGATGAAGAGTTTAATTTATGAAATAAGCTCATGTCTCTAAAAGACTTCCAAAAAATTTTGGAGGGGAAATGATGAACAAGATAAAAACACCGAAGAATCAGAAGGGAGTTTCAAGTAATGTATGACCGTATGTACATAAAGTTTGGCGATTTTTTTCAGAATGATATTCCTCGAAACAACTCTACCAATATTGAAGTACTGACTACAAGTATTACAACAGCAAATGCAAATCAGACCAGTGAAGATAGTGAAACAGCAGCAACAATTGATTCAAACGAAACCACTGAATAATAAAAGAAAATTTGTTATAGGATAGAAAAAAAACATTCTTTATAATTTCTGAGAGTTTTAGAGACAGAATTGCTATTGAAAAGAAAACAAGAAAATCAGCAAAAAGAGTGAAATAAAAGAAAAGAAAACGGAATGGACAAGCAGCCGTACGGACAGAAAATGCTTTTACGAAGACAAAAACAAGTGAGAAGTCAAAATATATAAAAGAAAAAGATGGAGAAATATATTCAATTCTATAATGCTATAATATACTTAATGAAATGAAAATATATTCAATTAACGTTATAATACATTCATATAAATGGTGTAATACTTATAGAATAGCGTAATGTTATAATACATTGATACAATGGTATAATATATTCATATAATGATATACTATATTCATATAAATGTATAATATATTAATATATATGAAAAATTCAGTATAACATTGAATTTCTTACATGGCGAATAACTGTATGGTTTCATGGCCAATAAATATGATAAGGTCGCCAATTACTATCAATTTGACATTTTTGTTTCTGCGTTGACTTTTTTCGAATAATATATTTGAAAAAGTGTTTGCAAATAGTGTGAGAAGTAAATACATTAATATACTATCACATGTAGTATTTTTGATTTGTGCATAAATATTTCAATAATTTTTAATTCAAGCATACAAATACGATGTCGTTTTAAGTGGTCCATAACTATACCGTTTCCCCTACAACACCAGAATTATTGGAAGAGAACCACCTGAAATGGGTTCTTCTCGTTAATGGGGAATTCAGGGCCGCAACCAGACTATTGTTTCGGGGAGGGTTTTACCAGCATTTTTCTCCTGAAATCAAAATTATAAATAAAACTTGATTTCATGGTCTGTATTCTATTGCTTTTTGTTACAGTAGATGCTGAAGGAGCATTAACATGAAAAATAAAATAACATATCTTTCCAATGAAGGAAAGAACTCTGATGTGTACAAAAAATCTTCACCCCAGTTAAAAATGTGCATTGTTGGATATGAAATTATGTTGGCAAAAACTACAATAAAGATAAATACAGCAGATAAATTAATAAATTTGTACTATCATTCAATAATGATAATTTCATTAAAAAATTGAAACATAAATGAGAAAAATTAAAAATAAAAGAGTGATATTATTTTTCAGTAAAAAAAGGCATTAAAAACATATTTTGGAACAGTTTTGAACAATTTCGGAGGAGATTTGAGCCCTAAACTCCACCCCTTAAATACGACCTTGGTATCATTGCCATTTGATGGATTTTTCGAATCATATTTCAGTACTGTCAAATTGGCCACATCATTAACCGGCCCACTGCATCTAAAGTTATGTTATCTATATACCCCCAAAAATTATTGTTGTATGTAAAGATATTGAGAGCAAAACGCTGAAATTATTGAAATTAATTTATGCTTTATAATTTGAATAGTTAAATGCATCTCGATTAAATAGATTATAAAATGTAAAAAAATAATGTGAAAATATGCAGTTGTTAGTAATAGGGAAGTGTTACTTGCGTTTGACTCATAAATAAACATAATTTAAATTTAATGAATTGAAACATCTTTTCCAGAATTTATCCGATACCTTAAACCCATTTTAAGATGTAATACTAGAACAAAATGCTGGATTTTTTTTCTTAATTTTAATTATTAAAGTTATTCTTGGCTGCATGTTCAGTTTCATAAGTTTGTTTTGTGTGTATTGTTTTCTTTTGATGTGTAGTTGAGATTGTATTTTTATTCTCTCTTTGAATTGAGCTATTTATAATGAAAAATAAAAGATTTTTTTAAAGTAAAAACCGAATATCCTAGAAATCCAAAGAACAATGCAGGAGCACACAAAAGGTGTTGCAATAATTATTTGATAAATGAGCAATTGCATTTGTGGAAAGCTTAGAAAAAAAAGAAATGCATTATTTTTTAATTAAAAACTTGTTTGTTCGTTCAAACTTCTTTGATCAAGTTTCGTGATAAGTATTTTAGTTGTTAAATAAACTTGTTTTTATTCAATGCAGAAGTTTTATGACGCATTGTGTTGGACAAGAAATTTCCATGAATAATAAAAATTATTTGCTTTTTGGTAGGAAATAAAAGAAGTTTGAGCTGTTCTGGTTAAAGAAATGAAAAATTAAAAAAAAAATCTGAAGGAAACCGAAATATGAGCGTAGTTTACTCAATAAGATTATTAGAAATTATTCTAGCTCCTAATATTTAGATTATATACTAATTGATTTTATTTTAAAAGAATGCTTTTTTTCCTTGCAATGTTTTTCGTACTATGACATTTAATTTTTTATTATACGTAAAAAATAATTAGATAATCCCACAACAATAACTTAAATTGCTAGTAACGCTTTTCAGGATCGCAAAAGCATTTTCGATTGACATATGTCACTCAGGTGATATATTATGGTACCGATGTGATGGCATGTGTACTGTATGTACTGTAAAAAAATTCCGAACGTGTCAGATTTTATTTACGGATAACGTTGCCTGGTTTTACGGGTTTCCACCTGTTTCCTGTCTGCGAAAAAGTTTTCTGAATGGCTGAAGACATACTTCTTTCTCACTTTTGTGAAAAATATATTTAGCAACCAGTTTCGAAATATACTTAGCATTTTTATTAAGTGTTTCGTCTTGAATGCAGTTTTAGACTGCCACGTTTGACTGAACCCATGCGAGTTCTTACTTATTTCATTTGAAAATCAAGTTTATTTTCGAATCTGTCTGAATTCAAGTTG
>JAXGGA010008831.1:0-54655 GCA_038373865.1 Uloborus plumipes
CATTAAAAGTGGTTTGATGTATTATAAAATTATCTCCAGGTCCAAAAAAAGTCAAACAGAAACAAAAACATTTTTTAAAAAAAATCGAAAAATTTGGAAAGTAGGGTTTTGAGATGGGGAATTTGTGTGTCGGCCAGATTGTCCTCCCCCGCCTACTAACTTTTGAATGAACATTCCGATTTGAACAAACTATTTTTTGTTGTTGGAAAGATCTCGGCGAGTACAGCTTATTCCCATATTTGATTTTTCATTTGAACAATTTTTGGTGCAACTTTGAAACGTTCAAACAACCTGTCCCGCGATACTAACTTTTTAGTGAACAGTCCAATTTGAACGAACTTTTTTTTTGTTTGAAAGATCTTTTCAAGGATACTTTATTCCCAGATTTAAATTTCCGATTTAAACACTTTTTCGTTAAACATTGAACCGTTCAAACAAGCTGTCACCCCTAATAACTTTTGAGTGAACAGTCCGATTTGAACAAACTTTTTTTTGTTCGAAAGATCTCGGCAAGGACCTTATTTAGTTTCAGTTTGAACAATTTTTTGCTCAACATTGAACCGTTCAAACAACCTTCTCCCACCTAATAACTTTTAAGTGAACCGTCCGAATTGAATAAACTCTTTTTTGTTCGAAAGATCTCGGCGAGGACACCTCATTCCCATATTTCGCTTTTTGATTTGAACCATTTTTCTTTTAATACTAGCTGTGTGGCCCAGCGTGGCACGGGCTTTAATGTAGTGAAGGCAGTGTGAAAAAATTCACACTACTCGCTCGGAAAAAAAAAAGAGTCCTACTATTAGATTTTTTGTGCCTTTGACTCTGACTCTACCTGTCGACTGCGATTGATGACTCCGACTTTTCAACCCCAACTCTGAATCCTTGATTCTGACTCTGACTCAGCAAAGAGCAAACATTGTAGAAATGCAGGCTGGTAAAAAATGACCAACTCCTACTCTTAAAAGAAATAATCGTGCAGACGATATTTTTCTTTGTTTATTCATTTGTTTTATTTATTATTATTATTATTTTTTTTTTTTGGCAGACGATTTTTTGTCTAACAAAAATTTCTCATATAAGAGAACATTTTATTATTTATTTAATCAATTATTTGTTTTTAATTATTGGCAACAGATTAAAAATGAAATTCAAGACATTTTTTTAGGAACGAAGTTTTTTTTTTTTTTTGATAAAATGCGTTTTGATTTTTTGGTTTGCTTCCTATTTTTAGTTCTTTTTTTCAAAACAATTAATTAATTTTTCTACGGAAAACTATAAAATCTGCATTGTTTAAAAGATGCAACAACTTTATTTATTTATTTGTTTACTTTTTAAGTGCCTATTTCATCAGATGAAATCTGCATATTTGGTTTTTAGAAATCAGCTTTATTTGCTAAAAAGGTACGTTTGACATAATTTGTCGTCTCAGATAATTGAAAGAATATTGATCAGATACTAGAATACCGATGTCGATGTACGGAAAAGTAGGCTCGTTTAGTTCTTGACAGAACTTCTTGTTTTGTTTAACTTGATGGTTTAAAAATATCTTAAAGATATTTTCCACTCACACAGTGTAATTTGTTGACTGGTTCACTGTTTTTTTTTGTAATGATTAAACAACATAATGGGAAGTTCTTTTACCAAGTTTGGTATACCTAAATCCACATATTATTGCTGAGGTCTTTTTTTTTATGTTTATGTTAAGCAATAAAGCAGTTGCCTATCACTAAACACAGTATCTGTTTCAAATTTTTATCTCAAACGTTTTCATACAGTGGTTTAGTAGGTGGAACTTAATTCACGAATAAAAGAGTATATTGCGAATCGATGCGGAATTGCTTTATAGAGATTCATGTTACAAATGTCGACAATTTTAATAGGAATTTTGTCAAATTCCGCCCAGCCGATACCGAATTCAGCATCTTATTTTTTTTCTCCATCTTTGTTGTATCTTTCTTTGTTAGTTATAAAACACTGATTCCCATTATGAAATGAATAAATGACACATTAAATCTCTTATAAAACATTTATTTTTCTAATCATTTGATTTTTTTCAACCATCGGCCATCGGCATCGGCCATCGGCCGATGGAAGAGTAAAAAAATCGGCCATCGGCCAACTTTGAACAATCGGCCAACAATCGGCATCGGCCCATCGGCCAAAAAATGCCATCGGTCGAGCCTTAGTATTTACCCCTAAAGAATCACATGGCACTAATAACTCAATTTTGAAAAAAATGTCTGTTGACTGGTTTTTGAAATAAACGGTTCAATTAATTATTTGATCATCAAAGGTTTTGGATTAAGTTCTTGATTTTAGTTTAAAACTTTCATTTAGTTCTCAAAATCAAAATAATTTTTAGTTTGATGTTAGTTTTTACAATGGCAATTTAAAATACTTATAAGTTAGTTATTATTAAAATTATACAGATAAAATGTTTTATGGAAAAAATGCACTACTTACGAAGAAAACACAACTTTCAGAAACAAAAATCATACGTACAACTTAATACAAGAAAAATATTAAAGATTAACATACAACACTTGCACACAACTGACAGTAAAATTAAGTATAAATTTTCTCTTTGTTTTAAACTAGATGAAGAAAAGATTTATTATTTGAACCGAATTTTCGAAGCTTCATTTGAACAAGTTCTTACAAAAATTACAACAATAGTGGTACGAAAATCTTTTATGAGGAAACAATTAAAAATATTTCGTAAAAACTTGAAAAACAGCCATAAATGGTTAAGCCTCAAAATAAGAAAAAGTTCAAAGATAAATATTGGCACTAAAAGGAAATGACATACAAACTAGAAAGCATATTAAAAAGTTTTATACGTACTTCAATGCCAGGGAAAGGAGTAACTTCTGAACCAGTTGCAATCAAAATATTTTTTGTTTTAATAGTGTCACTAGAACCATCAGGCTTCATGGCTGCAACTTCATTTTTATTGAGGATTTTTCCATGACCTTGATAATGAGCTACCTGAAATACATTGATCAAGAATCATTTAAGTAATTCTACATCATTTCATCCAGTCTTGCATTATTTTCTTAAACTAATTATTAAATCAAATGATAAAAGTTCACTTGTAACACAATACACTTGAAACATTCTAAATAAAATTCCATTTTGAAAATTTGTTGCCATTAGTTTTGTTTCAACTGCACATATTTGATACCTCTGAGTTTGGTTATACATAAATAAAGCTCCTTACTTAAGTCTTGCTAGTCTTGTTAGTAGTATACATATAGATCTGGCTGCAGCATTTAAAGAAGTTCTTTTGAATATCTTAATTAGGGTTTATTTTAGAGATAGAATTACATTAGAAATACCCAGAAAAATCATGTTAGTACTCATCTTTTATTAGCTTTTAGTTTTGGAGAAACATAATAAGAGTAACTGTACACATATTTAATAAGAGAAAATTTAAGTATCAACAAGAAATAATATTAACTTACTTTATTCTGCTTAAAAAGATGAGCAATTCCAGATGTCAAGGATTTCACAGCTCCACTTTTTTGCTCCATCATTTTATTCAGATCCAGTTTTACACCTTCACCTGAATTAAATTCATTCAACTAATTTAATTAAATTCATTCATTCAATTCTAACTAATCAATTCGAACATTATACAAATAAAATATAACTAAGTTTACTGATAATATTTAACATTTAATAAAATAGAATAAACCTAAAAGGCAAAGTAAATAAATAATAGTAATTTCAAAATAATATAAAAATTAGTTTTAAGTCAAATAATAGTAAAAATAATATCCCAAGTAGCATCAACTCATCGAATTTTGCTCGGCCGATCATCGAACTCCTCGTAAACTGATCCCATAACGCGAGGACATCGTTCCGATCAGTATCCGAGCACGGTTTTCGATGAGCTATTTTTCATCGGAAAGCGATATCCTTCCGACCAACTTTCCCGATGAAAATAAGCCAAGCTATATTCCGTCGGAAAACGATATCCTTTCGATCAAGTTTCACGATGAAATTTATAGGCACGGGACTGTTCTGCTCTTAAATTGCTCCAAATCTCATCGTATTTCAAGCAAAACTCATTGGATTCTGTTTGACCGATAAGACATATTGGATCATCGGGTTTCGATGAATGGCCGATCATCGGCCGTTGAGATGATGCTGCTAGGGATAATAAAAGGATAAATAACATTAAAATGCAACAACACTTACAAGTAATACCACGATTCTGTAAATCATGAAGAGCCATGTGATACAGGTGAGAATTGTGAAGCAAGGCTTTTGATGGAATGCATCCTACATTTAAACATGTTCCCCCTAATGTTGCATTCTTCTCAACACAGGCAGTCTACAAAAACATATTGAATACAATACATAAATATAAAAAACTGAACATGCATGTAGACAAAATATAATAATTATTTTTGGGTTTCGCAAATTAAAACTGAAGAAAAAATCAATGTACAATAACATAGTCAGATAAAAATATAAAGTATCTGCACAAATTATTCAAAACTATCTGCAAGTGTGAAAAATAATATACAGCAGGTAAATATTTTATTTCAGTATGAGTTTTTACTGTTTTACTTTCAATCATCTATCCATTAAAGAAGAGGTGAACACAATTTTCATTAATTTATCAACAAACTTTTAAGATAACCAATATTGATTAAGGATCATCGGATGACGCTTATCTGCAGCAAATGTATCTGCACAGCAGTGAATGTATCCGTGCACATGTGTGCCACGTGTGTCTATATCATTTAGTTGCATATATTACACACAGAGACATATGTTACACATGTGAAAAAATTACATGTATTTTCAAGTTGTATTTAAATTATTAAACTTTTTTTTAACTTTCTTTCCTTTAAAGAGTCCTTCCACACCACTCCAAGATTTTAGTTCTGAATCAGCAATAGACTTACAATATTGCTCATAAAACATGAATAACTCAATATTATTATTTTATTTAATTAGTGTCTATGAAGCAAAAAAAAACCTTAAACTTTCCCCCCACACAAATATTTAGTCAAATGATATACTAAGTCTAGTGATCAATTAATATTAAAATTTAATTACAAGTTTTTATCAAAACTTAAAAAAAGGTACTAAAATATAAACAAAAAAAAGGGCATACTTTCAAGCCAAGTTGAGCAGCCTTAATAGCAGCAACATAGCCACCTGGACCAGAACCTATAACCACCAAATCAAATTCTCCTAAAAGAAAGGTAGAAAAGGAAAGTGTTTTATTTAAATTTCAAATTATGTTTGCTTCTCTCAATAATTCTGAAAAAATACAGTTCGATTGCAACTACACAGAAAATTATCAAACAAAAATGCTCCTTAGATTGCAAAAAGAATTAACTTAATAAGGTAAATGAAAAAAAAATGAATAACTTCTCCTCTCCTTTTTTCTTGCCTTTTTTTTTTTTTTTTTACTTTGGCTGAACTGAGCACATAACCAGCATCTAGTTTTGGAAGGGATTATTACTAAACTATTAATGGTACTTCAAACACTCCAGGGTCCCCTGTACCTACCGCAACTCGTGGCTTAACCGGGATGGGGCCCTGAAGAGCACTTTATTATTTTGATCCAGACCAAGGGCAGAGCAAACCCCTGGTCCAGTACCCCCAGAGGTATCATTTCACTTGAAGGACTTTGTGACCACAACCCTTATTTTGTCTCCCAGCCACAATTAGTGGTGACGATAGATCTTTGATTGGCTGGGATCAAACCCGGGATATTAATGGTATTATAGGTCCAGTATCTCTTCCCAAACCCCGGTCCTGGCAACACATAAGAAGTATGCCTGACCCCCTGCAAATTCTCAAAGTTGAAATGCGCAAAGGATATTTTGTGCACATCTATGTTTGTATTATTAATGTAGTGATTCAAAAAGAAAGTAAAGCAAAGTTCCGAAAAGTGAAAAAAAAAAATGTTTCTTTGAAAAGTTTCGACTTTGTAATTACCTGTATATTAATCTATTTTTGCACTTGCAACTTTAAAGGAGAGATGTTTCAGTAACAGAAACAATACCTCAGTGTTGAAAACATAAGTGGTAAATATTTAACATTAATAAAAGTTTTTCATGCCATTTCATGTGTTTTTGGGGTTACAAAGAACAGCTTTTTTAATGCAAAAGTGAGCTGGTAGGTAGATGAAAGAATATTCAAACCTTTTGTTTTTTGGTCTTAATCAGATACTCACTACTTTCAAATTGAAAAGCGGTTCCTAGTAAACTTGAAGCATGCAATCATCTGCACATTTCATGTTTTATTAACATTACTAGCTGCCAGGGCAGCTAGATTAGCTTCCTGCGGCATGTTGATGCATAACGTCCCCCCTCTCAAACTTTTACCTCATTCTGAAGTTACATTATATGATATAATTTAATGTTCATTAGATTTCAAGACATACCATGCACGGGCACTTTGTGTCTTCAAAGTAATGAGGAAAATTTCAAGAAACTACTCCCCGCCGAGGCGGCTCGCTAAGAGGTCATTTTTCCATTTCTTTTTTCCTGCATCAAAAAATCATTCGAGTTATCGAGCTGTTGCACGGGCACTTCACGCCTTCAAAATGGTGGGGAAAGTTACAACAAGTTCTGCTTGCTCAAGGGAAAGAAGCAGACATATATACTCAGTTTTTAATATAAGTAGATGGCTTTTCAACAAATGAATGTTTCAAAATATTACAAGTAGCTAGCGATAAAAATACTACGTAAGTGGCCCGCTTATGAGTTTCGTATTTGATTTAGTTAAGCCTTCATTCCAAATTCTCATTATCATTGTTATTACTCGGCGTTCAGGAGAAAGAAGCGTGACCAGGGCCGGATTTACACATCTTTCGCCCATGGGCCCGAAAATTATCGCCGCCCCTCCCCCCTCAAAAAAAACGGAACTTTGTTTTAGTGTAAAATGTTCTGATTTTGCACAAAGTGAATATGGGCGATTCTCTGTAAACTGGTAATTGGCTGTCCGGACCGAGTATTTTAAAACTAATAAAGTGTAATAAAGTAATTATCGCTCTTAATCCAAGTAAAGCACTCATACTTTGTGGCCCATTTGTACTTAGAGTGATAACACTTTAATTTTTTTTTTCAAGAAATTATCTAAGCGCCAAAAACAGTCCCCTGGCTGTCCCAATTCCATTGTCTAATTGTTAAAGATAGTATTTCAAAAAACCTATTAACACTACATAAATTTGGCAATTAATATTTAAAAATAGAATAATGAAGCTGTATTTTTCTTATGAAATAAGGTATAATTACGTATTTCTAAAACTTAAAATTGTCGTGTAAATTCTGTCCGGAGTTTTTTCAAACAGTCCTCTGCAACAAATTCAAAGCTGTAATATGAAAAATCTATAACTTTTGTAAATTCTTTTTGGCATGAAGTTTAAATTAAGTGTGAATTTGCCAAAATCGTCGAGAACGGTGTTGAAACGCTACTTTGCTTAGTTTGAGAGACACATTTGTGATGAAAGTATGCATCAGGGTCGTTGCGAAAACAGTCCTCTGGGAAGTGATTTTATTAATGTCAATTTATTTAATTATAAAACATATTAGTTATTATGTCCACGATTTGTGCCTCAATTTATAGCTAGTCTCGTAACTAATTATGTTCCATTAGTTTTGCAGATATTACGCAACAAAGAGTAAAAACACCGTCACCTGGCACAATCTCTTGCCTAGTTATACTAGGCGGGGGACTTACCCCCTATCATGATTTACCAGAAAAACACAAGCTTCAATTGACCCTCTTTTAAACCAAAGTAATAGATTCATTTTCTGAGCAATAGTATTATAATTATACGAACATTTCAACAAACCGTGCCCGGACAGATTTTGCGTGAAAAATGACGAGTTTACAGAGAATCGCCCATATAACACAAAATAAAAAATAACTGAGACCCCCTATTTTATATTACGAGAACACTTTTTTTTCCAAAGGATACAAGATACAAATGTAAAATGTTAGTTCATAAAAAAAACGAACTCGAACTGGGATAGAACTCAAAAATTGCAGTTTTATAGCTATTTTATCTTCATCAATTTTAAATTATTATTCAGACTTTAATATGTTTGGAAATAAATTGTTATACACTGATTTGAACAATTATAGTCTCACTCGCTTCGTTATGCACTTACTAAAAACTAATAAACGCTAATTAGAACCATGTGACTGAAAGACCAGTTCCTAGAATACGGAGCAGGGAGTGAAACCCCTTTTCCCCGCGAGGGGATGCTTTTCTTGTTTTCGACTTGAACACAGTCGCCTGGTCTTGACAAGGAAAAAAGAAGAAAATAGAGCTTCTGCTGAAAAGTTAGGCTAGGTGAAAATGTCCGATGCACTTTCGAGACGGAAAAAAAGAAGAAAAAAAAAGCGCCGCCCCTGAATTACATGAAGAAATTTTTTTTTTAAAGATAGAATTGGAAATAATTCTGAAATTATTTTGTTATTTGCGGAACTTTTTGATTGATACAATCTGACGCCCCCTAAAATTTGCCGCCCTGGGCCCGCGCCCATGTGGCCCATGCCTAAATCCGGGCCTGAGCGTGACATAGAAAGAAAGATAGAAAGATACTCAGTTTTTAATATAAGTAGATGTTAATTTTTAGTAATTCTAGATTTATGTCCCAAATTTTGAAAAGGGTCTATTTGAAATACACAAAAAGCTTTGTAAAAGATGTTCCTCTAGTGATCTGAATGGGGCTGTGGTAGCCCGATTGGTAAGGTGTGTCCCGGGTTCACTCCTAGCCGATCAAAGATCCAACATCGTTACTAACGGAGGCTGGAAGACACTAAATAAGGGTTGTGGTCACAAAGTCCTCTAAGTGAAACGATACCTCTGGCGGCATTGGGCCAAGCGTCTGCTCGGCCCTTGGTCCGGATCAAAAGAACATAGCGCTCTTCAGGGCCCCATCCAACCGGTTAAACTACGAGTTGTGGTAGGTACAGGGGACCCTGAAGTGAAAAGTGATCTGAATGCAAATAAATTAATATTGCCTGGTAAAATACATGTAAGTTATAGAAAAATATAATTTAAGTACAATGCACTCCTCGTGCGAAATGGGTTGGGTTGATTGCCTTACTTCAGGGGTGTCCAACTAGGGGAGGGCTCATGGTGCAGACTACACCATTGAAATGAAGAGAATGTTTTTAGGGGCAAATTTTTCTCTTTTTTGGGGGCTAAAGTAGGTTCTCACTCTTGATTGGTCATTGTGGTATTTAGGGGGGAGGAGAGCACTCTTGCTCTTGGGGAAGAGTCGGGCACTAAGCCACCCACTCCTACCTACTTACAACAGTTTTGGTCAGCCCTGAATCAGTGATACTTAGGGTTTGTGTACAAATTTTATGCAGAATAAGAAATAATATTTTCAAAAGCAAAACTAACACTCTCACAGAAAAGCTTCAACAACCAGTGAAAAATCCTTCAAAAACAAAATAAAATAACAAATTAAATTAAAAAATTATCTACAAAATTTAAATAGTTGAAAACAAATAACAATTTCTAATAATATTGTCATATCATTTTGGTAACAATAACTTAATTTCTGGCGGAGATGCAGAGAGGGAGGTTCAAAATTTTTATTCAATTATTTCAAATTGTTAATGTATGCAATAAAAATACAACATCAAAATATAAGCTGTACAATTTAAAAAGAAATCCATACCTGACTCGCTAGAAAAATATCTATTTTGAGCAGCAGCAGCTAAAGAGGGTAGCTTATTTCTGACATGAATGCTTGAGCACTGAAAAAGGATAAAATCTGTCAATTAGGAGAAAAAAATTTTCTTTATAAAATATTTCATAAAATTAATGTACTGGATCTTTATCATCGACTACAACTATGCAAATTATTTAACTTTAAGTTATAAGGTTCCTATTTGTATACAGATCAACATTTTGAGGTATGGTGGCTTTTTTGAAATTATCATGCTGTTTTTTTATCTTCGTAAAGTGAACTGACACAATGGCTTGAACAATTGGTTGAAGAAAAATAAAATTGTGGCCTCAAATCATGCCATTGTTCTTCAAAGTGTTAGCTAGTATGGAAGAAAAAAATTGTGGCTTAGTGACAAAATGTTTCTACCCTTGAAAGTTTATAATAAAAAATAATAAATATTTTCAGAAAATTTTAATCCAAAACAACTGTTGGCAAATGTATATTATATTTCTAAATGATAAAAAACAAATATAAAAATTTTGTTTTTTAATAGAATATTTATACTTGCAGTTTTTTCAGAAATAATTTGCTATCAGTCTAATTTTATCATATTATGAAAAGTTAAGACTCTCCTCAAACATTTTAAAGATATGTTGTCTGAGGTGATTATTGATAATCTGTATTTTACGATTTTTAAGCAAACCCAAGGATTTTTATGAAGCGGAATAATTAATCAATAAATCAAAGTACATATTCTGCAAAATTAATGCATAAGGTTTATGTGCAAAAATAAAGTTTTTATAACATAATAATGCATTTTACTGCTCTTAACTGCAGAGTAAAACTTACATACAAATTTACATTCAGGAGTAATTTACCCCTCCCAAGTCGGGGCTAAGGCAGAACTACATGACAGCCAGCTCTGGATAACACGGCTGAGCTGGGAGTGTATTTCATGTAAATTTATATTACTTTACAACTACCATTGAAACCTTACAATACAGATCTGAGCTGGGCACCGAAATGTATTCAGTGCCAGTACAAACCCCAATCCCAGCCAGTAACTACAAGTTACTTATGGATTTTCTAGCAATATTATGTACATGAAATACAAGTCTCCCGGATTTGACTTTTAAACATATTTAAAAATTCCATTCTATTATACACATCGCAAATTTGATTAGATATATATCTACTACTGACTAGCAATTTGGAGATAAAAATTCAATTTCTAAAAAAATTCAACTCTTACTCATTGGTAAGGTAATGAGATGCATAATGAATCATTTTGCAGTTACCATATACTATCAAAAGTTAGTACTCCCGATCCTAGCTGAACCCAACAGTAATGCACACTATTTTTGGGTTTAGAAAAAGAATTGTAGTTTCTCAATTCAATCTTTGTATTTTTTTACAAACTTGAAACTAAATATTGTGGTTTTTAATTTCCATTTCTGGTAACCAAAAAAAGGAGAATACTAGCTATTTTCTTCAAAAAGCGTATTGAAAGCTCAGCGCTTTTAATGTTTACACATATGCCACGTACCACATGTAATTTTTATTGCATTAAACGTTTAAAATGAGCTGTATTTGAGCTGCAAGTTAGAACGAGGGAATTGCATGTACATTTAAAATATGAATTTATAAACTTTGCATTCAATTTAACCCAGTTTGCTGGCACCAATAGTTTTTACATTAATACGCTTAATTTATTAATAATTAGTTTTCTCACTCTGTATATAGGAACAAATTTTGTGTATAAACACAATCCGGCTTGCATCTTGAATTAAAATTTGCAAAACACTTCTCCGCTCCTCGCTGCTGCTGTTTCCGAAAGTGAAGGACAATTTAAATGGACGGGTTGCCACCACAAACTAAGCAAAAGTGCTTAATCTTGTGTAGTCCAAAAACTATTTTGCAAGGTAGTTAGTTTCAATTTTCAATGATGAATCGTAATTTAAAATTTCATTCATAAAAGGAACTTTTAATTTCTTTTCTAGGGATTATTCACTTCTTAAATAATTTATGAAAAACCCTTAGTTTGGCAATGGCGTTCTCTTAGCAACCGCTGTTACTTTATTTACCGCAACGTAGCAACCGGGGAATTATTGCGTTGACTATCAACATGGAATAATTTATGAGTATATGCATTTGTTTTGAATGCATGAGCGTAAAAATGACTGAAAAAGTTCTGCCCATCGTCTTCATAAACCTTAGTGGTGAAATGATTTACGTAATTCAGCAGCGGCTAGAAGCACAAAACATATCTTCTGACAAATCTGTGAAAGGTATGTTTTGCAAGTTTATATTTTGAATTTCTTTATAAAAGCTGGCCAAAACCATTGTACACATCAAACTAATACATTCTTAGCATTTTAATCATTTTATTTCCCATTTTGATGCAGAACAGATTTCTTATTTTTATACATAATATGTAAACTTGCATACTTAGAATGAAATGCTTAATTGTTTCATGAACTTAGACATTTTCTATGTTTTAAGTAGATTTATCTAACAAGCGCTTTAAATCTTATTCAATTGATGCTTCTTACGACTAGGTCATGGTAAATTTTGCAAATTTTCTGACTGAAAAATATTGCTACAATAAATGAGTATTATAGTGTATGAAATGTGCATATTCAATATTTTCTGTTTTAGCTGTCAAGAATATTCTAGTGTTATTTTGAAGCAAAAAGCAACTGTGTCATTAAAATCGCATTTAATTATTTAAAAAAATATAAAAAAAGCTCTTCACAATGGCTCATGTGAAAGATTTTATTCAAAATCAACTCATGAAATACTTTCTTAGTCAATCAAAACCAGGGTCATTTTGCCAAATAAATATTTGATACTCAGAGAAAGATAAGATCTTTTATTGAAATTTTGGACGTGAACCCAATTCAAGAACTCCAACTTTTCAGGGTCTGTAAACCTGAAATAAACTTTAACTGTGTAAAATTCTAATTATAATGAAAACGAAGAAAGATTCTGCAAGCTTAACATATTATTTCTGCTAATGGATAGTGCAATCAAGTCAAAATTTATTTCTGTGACTCACTTTTGTTTTACTTCTACGTTTACACTTGTCTGAAATGTGAGTTTTTTTTTTTTTTTTTTTGTAGAAAAATGTACAATATCAACACACATTGTTGAATTAACGATATAATTTGTATGAAATATTTCGATTTAATTTTGCTTTGATTTTTCTCAATTAAACTTTATGCTGTTGACTTCAAACGTCAAATTTTTTTCCCAACTCCCATCTTTTCTTTTGAAATGAATTTTTATATCTGAAAAACATACTCCGTATTATAAGCTTGAATACAAAATAATGAGTTTCTGTGTATCATTTTTCTGAAAATTTTATCTCATTTCTTGCTTTTAATGGTTCCCTGAATGAGTAACTTTTGCAAAAATTCTTGATACATACACTAGTAAATTTTTTCCAGTTATTCAAGACATAATAGGTACTATGCTCAATGATCAGTTCATAGAAGAACTGTTTAAACCTCAAAAAATGTACTCCAGATCTGCAATGCAGTGTGTGTTTGAGAAATTGGTGCATTCATCTATTATGAGACTAAATAGCACTAGCATGAGCAAGGTATGTGAATGAAAAAAAAATTATCTTTGAAGCACAGCATTTTCTTCATTAAATACTGCACTCTCTTCAATCACTCTGTTTTGTATCACAAAACCTGTGCTAATTACACTGCTATATCTACAGTGGTGGTAATTTATCTAGAGAAAGTTGAGCACTTAGTAAAGTAAAATATATGAAATATGATAACAAAAATACTTTTTGCTGAACATATAAAAAATAAATGAACTAAACCAAGTGTGGATAAAAAACCATTTAAATAAAATTTCTTTCAAGACAGCTAAACATGTGTCTTCTTTTATCGGGTGTCTTTTCACGGTTAAACATTTTGCATTGAAAAAGGCATTCTTTGTAAGGCCGAAACACACGTCTGCAGTGCTTCTGCTCATATGTGCTTTTAATGTTGTTTTATTTGCTTTTATGTATCATCTTTATGTATGTGATTTAACATACTAATTTTTACTTTTATTACTGCACTTGCTTGTCATTTTTCATTCTTATGCTTCATAAGCTGTTCTTTTTTTTCTGAATTAATGAAGAGCTTCATCCATTGTCTTTAAATAGGCATTTTGCTTTTTAATAATGTTATATATGTACTTGTGAAATTCCATTAACTATGTTTTTTGATATTATGACTTAAGTACCACAAAATCTTTATTTAAACATGACATCATGCTTAGTTAATGTGTTATATAGTCGTACAATGTCTCTTGTTTTGTAGATCATTGTTTAAAAATCAAAGATTATCAAATGAATTATGTTAACCTTTCCTAGAAAAAGTATAGATTGCTATGAAAAATGATTATTTTTCCTTTTTTTAAACCAACATAAAAATAAAAATTAGGTCCTATAATTAGTGCTAATAATATTAAAAAAGTATGATGTAATAGGAAATTTATCAACTTTTTTTTCAACTTCTAATTCGATTAAAGCTTAACAAGCAATTCTTTATATATTAATTTTTATCTTTTAGCTATACGACTTAATGTTGATGGTCTTCAAATACCAAGTTGCTAATTGCTCATGCCCTGAAGATATCCTACTTGTTACTTTAAATCATTTAGATGCAATTAAAAATTGTGCAAAACCATACCCTGACTTGATGAAAAAAGTTCAACTACTACATTCCTTAGTATACTCGGTAAGTTATGTAGTGTATCTATTTATTACATAATACAAAGCTTTTGTAATGTGTTGAAATTGTATTTATAATTTTTCCAGACATATTGCGGCATGACTTCTGAAAATTATGCTGATCTGTACAACTGTATTGTTGCATTTCTGGGAGACCTTAACATAAGAGTAAGAGTTTTATTATGCCTGCTTAATATATCTATCTGCAATAAGGTGTAGTAAAAACAGAGCATTTTTATCATTGAGATGATTGATACAGTCAAAAAGTGACTTAGCTTCTAAAATTTGTTTTCATAACTTGCACCATGCATACATACTTGCATATTAATTTAGAAATACAATACCAGAAAAAATGAGGTTTGAGGTTAGAAAATCAACTAATATGCAGGCAAAAATTCTAAAAATCCCAAATAACTTGGAAAAGGGGGGGGGGAGAGTCATAACCCTTATGAACCCGGTCTAGATCTAGACCTGTTATTATAGTAAAAGATCAACTACACAGAAAGTATGAGACATGCCAAATTTGTAAATTTTCTGTTTAGTTGATTGCAGAAAGAATTTACCCTCATTTTTAAAAATAATCTTGTAGTACAAGATTTAATTTTTGTTTTCTTGTAGTACAAGAAAACAAAAATTAAAATTTTATTTACATTAATTCAGAGTAATAAATTAGCAAAAATTATTATCACAAAAAAGAACTATTTAAAAAAAATGGGCTTGTAAAAGTGATACTTTTTCATGCAAGAATATAAAAATTGCATTCTCTGACGTCATAACTATATATTTATAATATTTCATCTCCCTTTTTTAAAAAATCATTTATTTAAAAATAATATGAAAAATCATAACTTTTTTTTCTGCAAGTAAGGGATGATTTATACAATATTATATATATGTAGAAGGTGCAAACAATCTGGAAGACGAAAAAAATACTTTGGCTATTAGCTCTTTTAAAACAAGCAAGAAAAACAATCAATTAATGCATAATTTTAGCTTGAAG
Organism: Uloborus plumipes; assembly: GCA_038373865.1. NCBI lineage: Eukaryota > Metazoa > Arthropoda > Arachnida > Araneae > Uloboridae > Uloborus > Uloborus plumipes. The sequence goes on from JAXGGA010008831.1 coordinate 15,401, forward strand.
TGCTTTCAATAGTACTTCCTTTGTCTTTGAAATTCTATGTTAAGTAATATTTTACAACTAGCATAATATTTACACTCGCAAATTTTGATTTTTCAATCATCAATATTTTCTAATTTTTTTTCTGAATAGCATATTTTTAATGTCTGACACATGTAAACCACAAAACAGAAGGTGAAAAAATCAAACAAGTTAATATTTTGAAATTTAGTTTCAGACCAAAGAATTGAGTCATTTAATTGCCAATCAAGTTCAGAAAGTTTTCAATTTCTAAGAAAACAGAATGGTGCCTATCTGTATACAGCCTTTTAAAGCATTCTAAATGGAACAAAAAGGTTTTTGAAAGTTTTAGATTAAGTATATTTTTCATTTTTGAAATTTCAGAAGAAAAATTTATCACTCAAATAGTTTTAGGTACACCCTTTTGTTTCCAATTTATTTTTTAAATTGAAAAGTTAAACAATGTATTAAATAATGAGCTGCCTCTTAATCATTTCTAGTACTAAACACTAGGAAATACATTGTTGAAGCTTAATATATCTTTGATGATTATTCTGATTTTGGAATATATAATGATTATTCCCTTTATTCATCGTATAAAAAACTTTAAATTAATTTTTAATTTTCAAAACAGGTTTCAGTTTTGATGAAGTTAGGATTGCAGAAAATGAACGGCGAAATTGTGAAAAAAGATGCTGAACATCTTGAAGAACTTGACGCATTTAGGTATGAAAGTTTTAGTTTATAGTCAACATTTATTTTTAATGTTAAGACTTGTCATGCAATGCATCCTTTATTTTTTCCCACTATACTACTGTGGGCTTCATAGTGATCCATAATATCATGCAGTTTGATAAGCACTGAAATTTTGCTTAGTGTGCATTTTAATTGCAACTATTCTTTTCTTTTTAAATATTTCAATACAGTAATTAATAACACAGGATTTTGGAAGGCTTTTTCATTCCATCAAAGGAATGTAAAGTGAAGCCAAGCTTACTTGCTATGTTCGCATTTGAATTTAACTCATATACTCATATGCAGCCAATTTATTGCAAAAAAAAAATCCTGTTTTGAAAGAAATTTTATCTAAGTTCTTCTTTTAACTTGGGATATTTTTATTTAATGCACATGTTTATTTATATTTTTCCACAGGTAACGTTTGCTTACAACTTTTTAACATATGTACCGGTGGTTCTCAAAATGGAGCAGAATTTTTGTCCTTAAAGAATAAAAATTATTTGGCAAGCTCTCTACAATTTTTTTAGCTTTTAGATATGCTTAATTTATTATTATTCTTTATTTGAACCGAAAAAATACTCACTTTTCAATTAAAAGCACTTTAAAACAACAGCATAGAAAGTCTAAAATGTCTTTGGTATGGATGTTTGCTGCATCTGTGTCTTGTATAATCTCTACATTTTTGAAGTATTGGAATTGTATGTAAGACCAAAAAAATTTCATTCTGTGTTAAAATGAATTTAAAGAGATTATTTATCCAAAAAATTCATTTTTAAATCAAATTTTAATGCTTAGCAAAAGAACTAAAATCTGTTCTCCATATTTTATTTTTTAAAGCAAGTACATGCTTTAACAGGTGGTTATTAATCCATATTTCATTTTTTCGCAAGCAACAAACGGTTTTTTAGAAAAAAGAAGAAAAAAACTAGTTGTTCCCAGGAAACAGGTAGTCACTTTAGATTACTGGGAAAAATTGAAGCATTTGCCGTATTTTAGAAATAAAAGTTAAATAATAGATGTTTACATCACCTCTATGTCATTAGAATGTCTAGTAATTTTCATAATTGTAATTAAAAAAAAAATGTTTTACTGATTTGCTTGTAAGTTTTGCTTGTTTAAATGCTATCGAAAGGAATTTTATGTTGCAATTATTGTATTCTTTTATAAATATGTCATTAGCATGGATTTTTTCCAATGTCATTAGAATGAATTGTAGTTTTCATAATAAATTTGTAGTTAATTTTTTTTGCATATAACTTGGTATGTTTAAATGCCACAAAAAGCAATGTTATGTCAGAATTATTGTATGGTTTATTATTTCATTTAAGTTGCTATTTGTCATTAGCATGGTTTGCTAACAATGAGAAATGACTTTGTTTAAGTTTTTTTAAGTGAAAATTTAAATGTTTAGCTCTGCTGACATTAAGTAAATTATATAGGACACTTGATTAGCAAATCCCATTTTATCACAAATTTTACTAACAATAATATTTTAAGATTTTATTTTCAAAACAGTCTCCTATTTTGAGAATTATCCGTTCACAAATTATCTTGCTTGTGTTTTGCAATAACCTTTTCTTCGAAATGAATTGCTTTTAGTTGCTTCTTGTATAATTTTAAACCTTTCTTTTACTGGAGCAAAATACTAAATTTTTATTGCATGAGTAAACTACTTATTTTTTAATAAAGGGATTCAATCTTATAATATTGTTATCAGACTATTTTGTATCAAATTTAATGTCAGGTTTCTTTATGAAATTGTCTCTAAGTAAACTCAAAAGTAATGTTTATCGATTACATCCTTGTAATAAAACTTGTTTATATTTTAGGAAATGTCTAAAAGCTTTGTCATGTCATGAAAATGAAGGGAAGAACAATACTTTTGTGAATTGCTTGACATTTGATGGTGATCGAATTATTGATCTGGGATCAAATATGTATGTTATTTTATTTTATTCATTTATTTATTTCAACGCACTATTACTTCACCCTTTAGTGAAGTAGAAAATTGTCTTAATCTTCTCAGAACTAGGAAAACTGCACACAACATTGTGAAAAAAAATTAAGACAAAGATCAAAATAAATATTTTAAAAGAATCATGTTTTGATTTGAAGTAATCGTTTCCCCCTTTAATGAATTTCCTTTATCAGTGCAAGACTTTATAAACACCATGTAAGATGACCAAACTTACAGTACCAAGAAATGCTGCAATAATAAATTTGTAAATTGTTAATACGTACTTCATTGTATACAAGTGTATGTGTTTATTTGTCTTAGGTTAATGTACTAAATTTAAAAATACTGAATAGTTGTCATCAAAATGTCTTCTAATTTAAATACATTACTTGTATATTTGCTTTATTGCAGTTACATGAAATCTGCATTATTGGAAGCATCTGAAAGTAAAAGTCCTGTTGACAACGCTATGCCTCTTTCCAGTGAAGATGGAAACACTGTAAAAAAGTTTTTATATAATATTAGTGAAGTATTTTTTACAAGTTGACTGCCAAGCTATGAAAAATTTGTATTGTATGAGCTGCGCTGAAAACAGTCTACCTGTCAGCTAGTTTTGATTCACACATAAATTCAAACCTGCACAAAAATGGTAATACAGTCAACGCTCGTTATAAAGACAATCCTGATATAACAACCTGTAAAAAAAAAACCCAGCTGTATCCCAATATGCTCTATGTTCTACCTCTTACCGCGACCATTTGTTATACAGACCGTTTTGTGTAGGACGGAGATGGTCGTTATATCGAATGTCGACTGTATATTACATATAGGCTAACTCAAAGTTAATTCTGTCAAGTAAAATGTCATGCTGCTAATTATCTCGTAGTTTGGCTATCAACGTGTTTTGAAATGCTTGGGAGATGAAGGCGTTATGTGACTAAGCCGAAATTGCAAGTAATTAAAGTTCAAAGTTTTATTGTTGCAGCTTTTTTGTTTTCTGATTTTGTCGTTAAGTGAGCTTATGAACTTGGTCGATAACATCTCCTTTTTTGGCGTACCAAATTTTATTTACTAACCTATATCCATTGCTTACCATTGTTCAGAGTGTATTTTCAACAAATTTAAATTAGCCTTTCATGCTCCAAACCATTCAATTCTAACTTAATCTGTTCTTACCATTAATAGGGAAAGCCAAATGTTGACGCTTTGGAAGAGTTCAGTTTACTTGGGCGCCTCATTGGAAAATACAGTCAGTCTTTGAATGCTCCAGAAATAATTCTGGCCACAACAGATGAGGAAAATGTGAATGATGTGTAAGTTTTTTTTCATTTAAAACATTTTTATTGATTGCCCGTTGATGTTTATCAAAATGGTTTTATTTATTCATTTACTTATTTTTAACCAGCCATGATACTTCTGTGACTGACAACTGCTCCTATGTCAACATCAATGCTCCTCGTGTAAGAACTCCTTTTTTGTAACATTATTTATTTTATGAACTTAACAAGTACATTATGTTGTGATTCAGTTGAAATATATAATATTATACAAATTTACTTATCCTTATTTTCATCTATGGACATAATACTGCTTACATGTAATTTTCTCTGTCCCAATACGTAAAAATTTGGCACAAAATACAATATAATTCTTTCCAACAGTTAAAAAGCCTATTTTATTACTTTTGACTGAACAAACAATAAAAAATGGTGCTCTGTGCTTCATTTTTAAGAAAGGACTAGTAGTGTGCTGCATCCATAGACCTTTGAGATAAAGAAGGAGTTAACTCCCTCTCAATTCGTCAAGTAACTCAGGAATGCTAGATCATATGACTAACATCTTTTAGCTTTGAGGAATCGGCTGTAACAGAAAAAAATGCCACTTAAGCTGGCAGCTCTTAGTACAATGATTGGTGCTTCAGGTCATGCTCAAGTGACTCATTTGTGTGCTATCAGCTACACCCACTTGTGGTGTCTAGTTTAAGGTGCATGATCAAATCATGATATTCATATTGAACTTAATTATATGCCTAAAGTAGTAGTTGTATTGTTATTTAATCTGTACAAACACAATAGTGTAAGTTCACTTCTGTGTTTTATTTCAATTTTTTTCATAAAAATGTTAATATTACTTGAGCTCCAGCTGTTTTTTCTCTGAGTGGTAATACAGGTAAGCATCCTTTGATGCGTTTTAGAGTTCTGAAAAAACTTGATAAGCAAAAGTAGCAAATTTTTAAAATATTTCCGTTTCAAAATGTAGTTTTTTACAAAAATTGATGCAAAGGAGTGATAATTATTATTATTTTGATTTTGACATAAATTGTCTGTTACCAGTCTGTACTTTCTATGAAGTTTTGAGGTAGTAGTATTTGCACAGATGTTTTTTCACTGAACGATGATTTCTGTGTTATCTCATTCAAATGCTTGATTTTTTTTCATTAAAATTTTGTTCGGTTAAATTGTTCATAAGAATTGACATCAGTTTAATTGGAAATTTTAGTTTTTATTAATTCCTAGTAAGACAAAAGTATGATTTTTAACTCAATAAAGTTTGTTTCAAGTAAACCATGACAAACAATTTATGCATAAAATGTTTTGAAATTATTATTTTATCCTACCACAGCTATCTTTGAAACAGTTACAAAATAATTGGTATTTCAATTATGGTGATGAATTTACATTTTAAAAACAAATAGTGCAAATAATAAACATTTCCCTCTAAAATGTTAAGGTTAGTTAAATTTGAACCATAACTTTATATTCTTTGCTTCTACACTAGTTAATAGAAAAGAGAAATAAGTAAAGAAATACGTATACAGTTATCTGCATGTAGGTCTAATATGAAAGCAGCTAATGAAATTTTAAAAAATGAATAAGTAAATAAAGTGTAAACACACTTTGAGGAAAAAATTTGGTTTTTGATATAAGAGTTTTATAAATATATATATATATATATATTTTTACACGTATTTTTACTTTTAATGCCTTTTATTAAAATTACTGTCTTTCTATTAGTTACTTTTCTTTAAAATTTGGTACTTAAGAAAACTTGAGAATCAATTTAATAATCCTTCTTTTGTTTTAAACTGATTAAAAGAGCAAATAAAATAATAAGAAGTTGAAGAAAATGAGAATATATGGAATCAAACAGATGTTAGTATATTTAAAAGTAGGCTCATTTAATTCTGGAAAACTTCGTTTCAAAGTTTTTAAAAATTGAAGAATTATAAATGCAATGGTTTCGTTAATGCTCTTACCGATTTGTTACTTTATGCAGTTTTAAGCACAAAGGTATTATTTTCTGCTTTAGTTTTTATTATTACATTAAAGCGTAATTTTCTTGTGACTAGTTATAGTGACTCATAAAATCGTGTTTGAAACTTATGTATAAATATTTTTCTTACGTCCGTACACGTGTTGTTTCAATTTTCTTATTCCACTATGTTTTTCTTTGATTCTTTTCTTTCTTTCTTTCTTTCTTTCTTTTTTTTTTTTTTTTTTTTGATGTAGTTTCTGTGCAAAAATATTGTCCAATTTCATTTGCCATTTCATCACAAGGTAAAGTATGGTAAACATTTTCCATTAGTATGAATATAGCTTATGCTTTTTTGTTGGCAGGTGTGCCAGGCTGAGCTTGGGAAAATTTCAAATGAGTTGCTGGTGAAAGAGGAGACAAAAGTAAATACAGATATTTTGGAATTTCTGGATATTGCAGAGAATTCTGGTCCATAAATATTCCACAGAAAAGGGATGTGTGCAACATTTTGCCGAGATTTAAAGATAATTTATTTACAAAGTGCAAGAAAAACACAAAAACGCCTTGTGATAGATGTATTTTACTATTTTGATCATTATGTATATTTAATTTTTTTTAAAAAGCTTATTAAAGTATTTGTTTTTAGGTTAAAATGTCATGGATAAATTCTTATCTACGTGCTAACAATTATAATTATATGTATACAGATAACTGAGGGTCTCATCAACTGTGATATAATTATTACGATGGTTTCTATTACAGTTCCAGAAAAATCCCGGCATGTACGTTTGTTGCTATGATAATTTTTTTCTTTGACAGCTGAAGAACTACTAGCTGCATGAGATATTCTGTTCATAATGCAGTAAAGTTAGTAGACCGCGTTTTTTATTTCGTTTACATTTAATAATGCCTCAATCAAAAAGCCTCTACATTTATAAAATTTAAACAAAAAGAACGCTCACTTGCTGTTATTCCTATGAATACTAGTTTTTTTTTTCTTAATTTTACGAAGAAATTGCAAAAGTCTAAAAATTTCAAACATCCAAACTCTAAAAAGTCCAAGAAACTCTTTCTTGTCTTCCTAGTGAAAAGCAATCAACACCATCACTTTGCTTACCTTCATTGTTACTTTTAAAGAAAAAGACTATAATTACTATAGGTTATGCCATACTGCCATGTACAGGTCAATGGCAGTATCTACAAAAAAAATCAGTTTTAGAGATGTTTGAGGAAATGCGTTTTTTATTTTCCACAAAAGATATTAAAATATGATGTTAGGCCACTAAAATAAAATGCATTGTTTACGGCGGAAAACAAATAAACAATGTCTGCATGTTTTAACTGAAGTAAAATAGGTGATAAAAACTGCAAGAAATAAGAACATGAAAACGAAAAATTTGTAGATTTACTACCCCAGGGTAAGCATAAGACTTTCTATTATTAAAAAACAAAAAGCAATAAAACTTGTTATGAAAAAGAAACTCTGCTCTCCATGTCTGTCAATGATAGTTTTCTGCTGAGCTGAATTGATTCCTTTATAATTAAAAAACTATAATTTAAGATTTTTTTTGAATTACGATACACAGTTATGGATTTGTTTTGATTTGAAAAATACTCATAGTCGAGGCAAACCTAACCTGGCAGTTTTGTGAGGCCTAAGCAGATGCTAATCACAACATTATGACGCTGCCAGGTTAGATTTTCCCCAATTATAGTTATTCTGCAAAAGTAACTCTAGAAATTTTAAAATTACACTGCACCATATGTTTGAAGAATTTATTGCAAAGTGAAAATGTTCAGTGTTGGGAAGAATAAGTAAAAAGTTATAAAAATAGTGTGCACAAGGACCATGCGTTTCAGGACTACAAGGAACTTCTTTATCAATGCATGACGATGTAAACTTCGTGATTTCATCCTGGTAGCTCAAAAACTAGGCTAAAATCAATCAGACACTTGTTCAGTAATTCCAATTACTCATTCAATCAGTTTATTTAATGAATCATCATTCGGTCAAACAATGTTTGTCATCTATTTAATCATTCACTCATTTAATTTTCTTATTCATTCAATTTTTTTTTTCATTTAGCCATTCATTCACTCATTTATATGTTCATTCATTTATTCATTTTCCTCGTAATTTTATTTCATTTAATAAGAATTAAAATTAAACTACATTTAATCAGATGTAAATGAATCTTGATTGTTTTTGACTTGATTAAAATCAATTGTATCAATTAAATCTCGACTTCATTGATTTGAGGTAAATTAGTCTTTTTAGGCAACTAATCTATATGGTTTGAACTAACTGTTAGCCTCCTCTGTAAGTAAATTAAATTATTTATTCTTTCGATGACCCATTCTTTCAATTGCTTGTTCATTTAGCTATTCATTCACTCATTTATTTATTTAATTATTCATTTTCTTTCCATCACTTATTTATGCATTTAATAAGAATTTAAATTGAACTAAATTAATCAGCTTGAATTCAATTAAATTTATTTTCAGTTGAATTAAATTTAGACTGATTGATTAAAAACTATGTCCAATTTAGTGTGGACTGCGTAATCTGAACTGATTTTTTTTTTTTTTTTTTTTTTTTTTTTTTTTGCGACTAACCAAGATTTAGCTTATTTGATCGTCGTCTGCAATTTAAATTTAACCAAATTAAAAGTAACCGTCAATAAAATTAAATCAAATTACTTAAGTCATCTATACAAACGATTGAAAATTTTCAATTTTTGTAATTGATTCTCAACAAAGATTTAGCCTGCCTAACAAAGATAAATCCTGCCTTGCTTTACATTTTGTTGAAATTTCACGCATTTTAAAACCCTCTTCTACAATACTATAACGGAGATTAGGTTCCATAAAATTTGAATAAAAAGTAGAAAGCGTCAAAAAATCAAACGAGTTTTTAATTAGTATTAAGTACAAAAATGCATGTTAAAACAGAAGTTTGATTCCAATAAAATTTTCTGATTCAAGATTAATTCGAAATACTTTGTAATTTTTTATTGCTTGGCAGAGTTTATCTAACTTTTAAAAATCTCGAGGTAGGTACCTCGATTCCCTGTTTAAATTTATATTTCTCTTTAACTTCTAGGGGATCGTTCTTTATGAAATGGGAATTATAGTTTTAAAATTTTGCCAATAATTTCTGCAGAGAGGGTTTTTTTTTTTTTTTTTGCCTCGCTCGAAATTATTAACAAATTAATTATTCAAGCTTAAAGACAAGAGTCATATAATAGCCGCTGTATGGTTTTTTTTTTTTTCTGTAATGAGAGGAAACAAGAAAGAAAGGTTCTTGGATGAAAAAGAAGAAAATGTGAACTTAATCCAACAAACTTTTTGAAAACTTAAAATTTTTCGCCACTGAAAAATTTTACTTAATTGGAGGACAAGATTAATGCAGTAAAATGTAAGTAAAAATTTTAAATCTTATTTTTATTGAGGCTTCAGTGCGAAAACATAGAACGAAATTTTGAGGTTTTAAAATGCACATTATATTAAATATTCTTTAAACGGAAAGAAATTAAAAGAGAGAGGGAGACATTCTATATGCGCGGCTCATGCATTTATTACGATAGATTTATACGATTGCAGCTGCAGTTGCTTCTAAGTGAAATTCTTAGAATGAAAATTTTTTAATGGAATTTAAAATTCGAGTCAATGTACTTTTGCCCAGATTACAGTTGCAGCATACTAAACCGTCTAAATTGTTTGTCAAGGTTTAAACCTGCAATTACGATTTCTAACATTGATTTATTTAAATATGTTTTTTGAGGGCGTTTTTAAATTACTTTTATTAAAAATATTTATATTTAAATATTTTAAACACAAAACTGTTCTTTTTTAAAACATTTCTCTAAAAAAAAAACGAAATTAAAATACGCATCCATCTTTTATGGGTCAAGTCAAAACCTAAATATATCTCCGGTTTTTTTCCTCGTGTAAGTTTTATTTTCTTCTTCACTAGCCCTATTAAAACAACGGTACCTTATCTCAAAAATAGAGCCTAAAAAAAGAAATAATAATGACTAATTATGACCAAAAAGGGAGAAAAAAGTCTCCTACATGCTGAACATTTTCTTAATCTTATAACAACTTCGCAGTCGCAATTCTTTGAAGACGAAAAATTTATGATTCGTGTGATAACTGTGTGACCATTCACTTAAACAGATAAGATTTGACTCGAAGTTCCGCTATTTACTTAGACTCTTTTGTAAAATCCTTCATGTTTAGACTGCAGAAGAGGTTGGTGTCTTTCAAGACCTAGAAATTATTTCAATTGCGGAATTGTTGTCCACAGTACTGCTTTTCTTAAAGGTAAGTTACTTTCATTTTCAAAAACTTTACTTTGCATTCATACAGATGCGTACTTTGCATGAGTATTAAATAAGAATTAAATTATAAATGCCCTTGTTGTAAATATACTAGAAAGCAACCATTGAACTATTTGAATTAACTCTGCATCAGCTCATCTCTTTTATTTGAATTCAAAAGAAGAAATTGTAAAAGGCCCAATGTGGCACTCTGCTGGTAGGAATATTATATCAGACTAATATATTTTATTTTATAAACGTAGTTGGCAACAGTGGTTGGACAAACTACATTTCTTTTGTAGCGAACTACAACTACAACTACTTTTTTTTTAATTATAGCGACTACAAACTACTTTTGAATTGTAGTCGCTACTTCGCTACTTTTTAGAAAATAAATAAATAAAAAGCATGCATCGTTTAAGGATTGACCGAAAAAATTAGAAAAGTGGTTTACATTAATAAATTAACTCATTTGAATATGGAACAGAACTAGGAATTATCATTGAATTTATTTGTTACTTTTCCTTTTTGTTCCTTTTTGTTTTGCTAAAATTTGTCCTTTTTAGATTATTTTTAGACTTTTTACAAGTATTCGCCACAAGAAAGGATTCAAAAGTTGAAAGATTGAAAGAATTCACCTTTCATTTTTTTTTTAAATTTCTTACCAGGGAGTATTTAGGAACATTAAAATTATTTGAAGGAATGTAAAAATGATGATGCCAAATAAACCAATGACATCAAACAGATAGAATGTATAAAGCAGTGAGTATAACCGCCCCTAAGCAAGGACTAAGGCAGGAACCCTGGCAGGAACATGCAATATACCGCCAACTCGGCTATTTCGATCCATGGACTGTAGTTAAAGTGATCTAATCTAAGATCAGCTCATATTTTTATGGTTCTCATTTCTCATTGCGTCCGCTGCTGGTACAAGATGGTACAAGATTTGCACCAGTCAGAGTCAATTAAAGCTTGTTTTTTTCCTTCGTTCTCTTTTTTTTTCATTTATTTATTTATTTATTTATTTAATTTAAAAGTAGTTTCTAGAAATCGCTACAAACTACTTTTTTTGTAGCGCGCTACTCGCTACTCTACTTTTCTTAAAAAGTAGTGCGCTACGCTACAAACTATTAAAAAAATGTAGCTACTTTAGTAGTTCCGCTACTTGTAGGGCGCTACTTCCGACCACTGGTTGGCAACACAGAACCCAACTTAATGCATCATCTAATTACTCAGTCAGAATTTTCTGCTTGGATGCTCTCTCAATTGCTGATTGAGAACTGTTGTAAATTCTTGTCCTCTACATTATAATATTTTATTGAATTTTAAAAATAAAAGAAATATATGACTAGCAATATACCAAAAACCCGGTTATGACGTCCTAAGACTGTAGTTTCGTTCTTGTTTTGGACTCATCAATCAGGAATAGTCAGAAACCGAGGTGGAGAAAGATGTCCTTTTACTGAAGCTGAAATTACCTTCAAGCTGGCAAACAAAATTAATTCACTCAACATTGATGAGTCCAAAACAAGGACGAAACTCACGTCTCATGATGTCATAACTGGTCTGTTGCTTATGGTTCTGCCTCAGCTTATGAGTGGTAACTTAATGCATAAGATCTTGTGTTGTTACGAAATGAAAAGGAGTGTTTTGAAATCCTTAAAAATTTAATTTTTATAGTTCGTTATTTCTACTTTCATTCAATTTATCTTACATCACGTTTTCCCCCCTAGTTGACGAAAAATTTTTTCGTGCGAAATAAGAAAACAAGTGTCAGATAATTTCACTTATCCTGTGAAGAATGAAGAATATATCCTGAAAATTTTAGAAAAATCAAAAATGTCCACTGCTTAGTCTTGAAAAAAAAGTGGATCTTGGCCGTTTTTCATAATTTCTTAGGAAATTAAAAATCATATGTAGTTTCAGGTGTTTCTTTTTTTCATTAACATGGGTAATATTTTTCATAATCATTTGTTGCCTTTTGAAATTCAATTGCTCCTACAATAACTGTTCTGCATTGTTTCAAATGAGAGTGCTCAAACGCAACAATGCATTTTTATTAGCCACCAACGATTGAAGGCTTCCTATTATTGATAAATTCGAAGAGTTAATTTCATTTGCTCAAAACCTGTGAAGATTAACGGGGTGGGGGGGGGGGGGTAAAAAAGGTTGCTTTCGTTTAAATTACGGTTAAAATTTGTGATTAAATTTGGAATTATATAAAAGTTGAGTTACCTCTAAAATGACGAGGATTGTTAGTGGATTTATCCCTCTCGCTCTATACAACAGTCGAACTTGAATAATTCGAACGTCTTTTGTTCGAATTCGCGAGTAATTCCAAGTTTCTCGTCGGTCCCTTGAAACTTGCATTCAATTAATACTAAAAACTTCTTGGTTATTTCGAAGTCCAACTTCTTTAATTCGAAGTTTTTTTTTTTTTTTTTTTCAAAACCGATAAAATCTAGTTTCAACCAGTGGTTGGAAAAACTACATATTTTTCGTAGCGAACTACAACTACAACTACTTTCTTATAAATGTAGTTAACTACAGCTACAACTACTTTTTTTTAAATGTAGCGAGCTACACTATTTTTGAAATGTAGTTGCTACTTCGCTACTTTTTAAAAAATAAATAAATAAAAAGAATACACCGCTTGAGAATCGACCGAAAAAATTCAAAAAGTGGTTTACATTAATAAATTTCCTCATTTGAATATGGAATAGAAATAGGAATTGTCTTTGAATTTATTTGTTACTTTTCCTTTTTGTTCCTTCTTTTTTTTACTAAAATTTGTACTTTTTAGATTTTTTTTTTTTCAATTTTTACGAATATTCGCCACAAGAACCATCTTGTTTTTTTCCTTCGTTCTCTTTTTTTAATTTTTTTCATTTATTTATTTTTTTAATTTAAAAGTAGTTTTCAGAAATCGCTACAAACTACTATTTTTTTGCTTCGCGCTACTCACTACTCTACTTTTCTCAAAAAGTAGTGTGCTACACTACTAACTACTAAAAATGTAGCTACTACAGTAGTTTCGCTACTTGTAGCGTGCTACTTCCGACCACTGGTTTCAACACAGTCATTTGAAAGCATTCCCTTGTGGAAGCAAACATGGACGGCACTGAAAAGTTACCATTACTAATGATTGGGAAATCAAGACATCCAAGGTGTTTTAAAAACGTCAAAACAAAACCTGTAAAATACCGTTCGAATACGAAAGCATGGATGACGAGGAATCTGTTTGAAAAATGGCTGCTAGATCTTAATCGAACATACAAAAGAAAAAACAGAAAAATCATCCTGTTTATTGATAACTGCAAGGCTCACAAATCAATACCGACTATGGAGAATGTCACAGTTAAGTTTTTTCCACCAAACATGAATTCAGTGGTGCAACCAATGGATCAAGGCATCATAAAAAATTTGAAGCATTTCTACAGAAGCCTAGTCGTTCAACACCTCCTTACTGAAACTTCACAAAAGGTTCCCATTACCCTACTCGATGCATCAAGAATGTGCTTGAATGCATGCTCTTCAGTGAGCCAGAAAACAATTGCAAACTGTTTCTGGAAGGCAGGGTTTATCAAACACAGCTCTGCCCCGTAGCGAGCTCTTTGATGAAGAAAATTTACCCATCCCAATTGCCTGGACAGACAGCATACCTTTTGGGGATTACATCAACATAGATGACAACATAGACATTTGTGGAGAGCTAACTGATGCAGATATCCTATCTGAAGTTCTTAACAAACAGAGTAACTCAACAGAAGACGATGAAGATATTGAAGATGAAGTAGAAGATCTTAGGCCAATTCTCACTGCAAGTGAGGCAGTCTTTCATCTAGTGGAGAATACCGTCGTTACGTAGAGGGACAACTTAACGTGAGTGAAGATGTATTTCGAGCTGTAAATATCCTTGAAAATTTTGTTTAAAAAAATCAAGTAAGTTCTTTAAAGCAATCCGAAATCTCTCAATATTTCAAAAAGCTATAGTATTTGATGCAAAAATAATAAATCCCTTTTTCACGTAATTTCTGTCGTTATTGACCATTTCCAAACATAAAAATAAAACAAATTGCTTAATTAGAAGTTTTGGATAATTCGAAGTTTTGAAGTGTCCCCTTGCACTTCGAATTATCCAAGTTCGACTGTATATCTATTTTGGAGCTAAACTCTCAAACTGCGTTGGTTATCACAATGTGTCAGGATTCTTGCAGTGTCTTGGCCTTATTATTACTTCATGCTTTGGATTGCATGAGGAAACACCTTAAAGTGCTTCACATTAAGCCATTTAACAATAAAGTGAATGTGGCTACACAAATAAGTAGACAAAAGTGACTCGTTGTACTTCTATGCAAACTTGGTTCTAACAAAAATGCTGCAGCTACTCAAACTCCTCCATCGAAGCCGCCAAGAAAAGCTGCGGTTACCAAAAAGTCATATTAAAACAAGCTTACAATATACTTTGAGCAGGAATTCATTGTGGCTGTACATAATTTATATAGATTTTTGTACACATTTATTTTTAATTGGTTGATTCGTTTATATATTAATTTCTTTAAAAATGGTTATTTTGAAAAACGTGTTTGATTATTAATGTTAATATGGAAAAGGATGATTTTTTTTGCTTATTGTGTAAATATTGACTCTGAATATTTGATCGATTTCAAAGCTATTGAATATATGAATATTTGATCGATCACCACACTATTGACTAGGGGAATATTTGATCAATCACTACACTAGTGAGTATTCAAATGTTTGATCGATAACTAAACACTATTGAATATTTGATAGATCACCAACATGTCCAATAGACCCTTACTAATAATGACTTAATATGACCGAAATAATGACTCTACTAAACCATGATTTTATTTTATTTAAACCCCACCAGTCACCACCGTACCTACCCTGATGAGGGTTTAACCGGATGTGGTGGCTGGGAGGAATGAACAAAACAAATTACATGGAAAAAATAATAATAAAAGGAAAAACAATTTTGATATATACAGAAAAAGACAATAATATAACATTTGAAGTTTTTAGGCAGGATATTTGAAGTCTTCTATTTGAGTGCTGAGTAAAAACATTATTTTATGAAGATTCTTGCGAGTAGCTGGATGATGAAGAATATGAGCTATATTTTTGGATACAGGAAGGTTGGAATTATATATGCAGTGGAAAGAGCTAGTTAATGGACAATTGAATACGTAATGTTCAGGAGTTCCAAGTTGGCTGCAAACACATAATGGTGAGCTTATTATTTTGAATCTGTGCAGATATGAAGGAAATGGACCATGTGCACTGAGAAATTGTACTTCCATAGGATGTTTGCATCGTGGTTTTAGCTTGACTTTTGGTAGGATTTCGTGAACTCTCCTACTAAACCATGATAGCGACAAGGCACCTTCGAAAACAAATCCCTGACAGGACTTGATTTACCTATACGCCCGTGCAGCCCGGATTAAAGGGGCCCCACGCTTGGGTGGCCCCAAAAATTATTGAACAATATATGTTTTCCATTTTTTACCGTTTTTGCATTATAAATTTTTTGAAATATTTTTATTAAAATTCGTTTACATCGGCAACACTCAAAGTGTGGTTCACGGGATACATGCAGTTGGCTGAGCCTGAATGACCTGGTCAAGTCCTACGAAAGTCTTGACGCAACGCAATAAACTTACTTTTGAACAGGTACACACCTTAAAAAGAGCTTTTTTTTCTTTTTTCAAACAATTTTTCTTTATATGGGAAAAAAGAAGTAAAACACTTTTCAAGCAAAGGAATTAAACACCATATCACGACAACTACATCACCAACTATTTTTCTGGATGCAGTGAAGGCAACAGAAAGTATTTTTACCGGTAAGTCACAAATAGGGCTTACTTACCTTTGAAAGTAATATAACTTCTAAAATTAAAAAAGGTAACGAATCATTGATAACAGAGATACAAAGTTTTTAGCGATATGATTTGAAGCTTAGTTTTAGATTCAAGGAGTATTTTTTAGAATAAATATTAACTAAGAGAAAAAGTAAAGCACTCTGCGCATATCAGCAAAATGATACTAAGTACAATGTTGCTTGTTGTTTTTCATATAGTTTTCACCTTTATTTTTTATGCTTACTCTTACCTATCTATCATATTTATATTTCTGACGTGTCAATGAACGCCGACGAGTGAACTATTACACTGTATAATGTTGAAAGAAAAGACAAAGACAAACTATTTTTTTAATTAAATCTGCTTTATTATATACATGAGGAGAAAATTATCAGGGAGTATTTGATTAAAAAACAGCATTCTCAAAGCAGAACGGGAGATTTCAGCATTTCTGCGTTGTCCTGCATCTAAAGTAGCATTGCAAACATTTGGCAAATCGAAATTTGGCTCATTGATTACGGCTCTGTGGACAAGGGGAGCACAGGAGCTTTTTCTTTAAACTTAGAAGCTTCATTCATTAAACAAGTATATGTCAGGGGCGGATACAAGGGAGGGGCGATGGGGGCGATCGCCCCTCCCTTGAGGGACTCTTCTCCAGCAGTTTTTCGACTTTCAAGTTCAAAAAACCCAATTTTAGATTGATCTTCGATAATACTATGAGAAGTGGTTGAGATTCCGGGCTGTAGTCTGGAATTTTTTCGAAATTGAAGACCGAAATATTTTTAACAAACATGTGTTAACCAGAATATGTGGGGAAAAAAAGGAGGGCAAATAGAAAAAAAAATCCAATCGCCTCTCCCTTGGAACATTTCTGGATCCGCCCTTGGTATATGTTTACACAGAATTATTGGATTAGAAACTATTCTACTCGATCCGAGACTGATTGTTGAATGACCATTTGAGATTTCAACAACTTTTCTTTATCTTTCTCTCTTAGACTTACAAAATAAATGTTAAAATAAACCCACTTTTCCTTTATTTTTCAGGTTTACAAGACAAATGTAAGACAATTTTTGGTTTTCTTGATGGCATGTCTGTTTTTATAAGACATCAGCACATAAACCATGGAACTATTTTTTGTGCTTTGGCTGTCGTCTCACTGTTCGCATTTTTCATCAGCTTCCGACTAATGTAAATATTTAATTTATCTATTCCAAACCAAGTATTTTATAAAACTAGTATTCTCATAAAGATGAAAATTCAGCTGTCTGAGGTGTGACGTTTATTATTATGTAATGGATGCTAACCTTTTTCGTTTTCATTATTAACAGTGTGACAGCACTGATGTGTACTATGTTGTAACATATATTTCAAAAGTAACTGACGAATTGAATTACGATAAAAACTTCGTAAATAAGATGTTATGCATATAAGTTTATTAAATACTTCAAGGTTTCTGAAAAATCATTTGAAACTAAGGAATTGAATTTTTATTTTACCATAAACTATTTTAAGTTTTATTTATTTACATTTATGTTTTTTCTTTTTCTCTCTCTTTTTCAGACTATATTCACCAAAAGTTGTAATTTGTTACCCAAAATCAAATATTGTTTTTCTGAAAACGCATAAGTGTGCTGGTTCTTCAATACAAAATATTCTTATGCGCTATGGAGACACTCGGAATTTAAACTTCGTGCTTCCAGCAGCAACAAATTACCTCGGACATCCCCAACTTTTCGATCGGAGCCAAATTATGCAGCCTAGATCACGAGTCTACAATATACTGACCCACCACACCCGCTTGAATTTCACAGAAATGAAAGATATCATGCCCAACAACACCATATTCATAACTATCCTCAGAGATCCAGCAAAGCTTTTTGAGTCCTTGTTTTACTATTACGGCTTCGATTTGCAGTTCAAGAGTTTGAGAAACTTCTTGAAAGTTGGGGAGCAGTATGAGGGTAAAAGATTCGGTGGCAAGATCGGCTTTAACCAGATGATGTTCGACCTGGGTGCCGATCCGGTAATCTTTGACAACCAGACACTGATTCGTCAATACCTGAAGAAGATAGAGTCGTGGTTCGATTTAGTCCTTATTGCTGACAGGATGGATGAATCTTTGGTAATGTTGCGGCATTTGCTATGTTGGGACTCTGATGATGTCGTTGTGTTCAAGGTCAACGCAAGGACAGAGAGATTTAAGAGTGAATTATCAAACGAGGAAAGAGAACTGCTACAGCAGTACAATCGAGCGGACGTTATATTATACAATCATTTTCTCAATGTGTTTGATATCAAAGTGAGGAATTTTGGCGTGGATAACATGGCCAGTGAAATAACTGAACTGAAGCAGAAAGTAAAACAGTGGTATGATCTTTGCGTGGATGAAAGCAAAACTCCAAAAAGTGTTAAAGCAGCAAATAATGCATATTACAACCCTCGGATAGAACAATTGCAATCAAAAAAGGAAGTGAATAATGGAACATGCGATTTATTAACGCTATCTGAACTTGATTATACTGAAATTCTGCGGGTTAAACAAAAAACAAAGTTTAATAAAAAAAATGAAATTATAGATCACAAAACTGAAAGCAGAGAGGAAAACATGATTCTAAATGTATCAAGAAGTGAAAAAAAAATAGTTTAAAGATCTAAAAAGAATGAGCTTAAAAACTAATAATTAACTTACATGTAAGAAAAAAAGCGTAAGGTGCTACAAGTTTTTTTTTACATCAAAAATTATTATTTTGTCTCTTAGTAGGTTTTTTTTATATTCAAAGATTAAATTCACTTTTTACAGCACATTTCTCAAAGAGGTATATTTTAAATCGTAACTTATATGTAGTTACGTTATACTCGTTTTACGCGGACGTCTACAGATCAGTTTTGGCACGAATTGGTCTCCAAACTATATCAACGCCTCTTAAATACTAGTATTTAGGAGGCGTTGACTATACCAATCAGTGTGAGTGGTGCCAATTTGGCATTTTTCAAGCTAGATTTATTATTAAGTTTTGAGATTTATCATTAACCATTTGGATTAAGCAATTATCAAAAAACTTACGCAGCATTGAAACGAAATTAGCTAGCATTTTTTTCTGTTTATTTTAATGTATCCAAGAATCACAAAATTGACATAAATACACAAAATTTAATGCAGTGAGAATAAAGTTATAATTTTTTTGCTTGCACGGCGAATTGTATAAAATGTATTATGACTCTCAGAAGTCATCTTAAGCCATTTCTCATACACATTTGAGAAAGCCTTGGGATAATAATGGTCAACAAACAAAAATTTAAATTTTCTTTTGCAACTTACACCTAAAGAAGGACACAAAGCTATTTGATTAGCCTGTGTGTGTGTGTACAAAGTTGCTTAATCATCTACCACTGATATATATTGAAAAAATATACTCCTGGTCTCGGCCTGAAGGTTATTATTACATTCAAAAACTATAGTCATAAATAAAAAACACATGCTAAGAAAAGTGTTATTTCCCTGCTCATTTTTTTTTTTCATTTAGACATCAGTCAATATAAAAATATTTTTGAAAAAAAAAATTGAACCGACTTCGGAACTTCACTCGGCAAGTGCTCTAAAAAGTAAAAAATAATTTTATTCTTTGAACACCATCGACACACGACACTACGTTTAAACATAAGTTTTGAAGTCGGCGCAAAAACACTATGTAGAATCATACCAAACTATAATTTAACTATATATATATAAATTGCAATGAATCCAGGTTTTTAATCGCATTCGCATACACTACATTACATTGACAACCACATATTTATGTAATGGTACAAATATTCAGCTCTTAATTTTCATTGGGGTTTCTCTGAAAAATGCTGGCAAAATGTAGTTAAACATCATTTCACCTATAGTTTTTGCACCGACTTCAAAACTTATGTTTAAACGTAGTGTCGATGGTGTTCAAGGAATAAAATTATTTTTTACTTTTTAGAGCACTTGCCGGAGAAGTTCCGAGGTCGGTTCAATTTTTTTTTTTTAAATATTTTTATTTTATTCTTTTTAGTGTAAATGTACATGTGAAATAAGGTAATGTTTCCATTACAAAACTTCACCTAATTTGCTTAAGTAAATGCTTCATAAAATAAACTATATAAAGGAAAAAAAGAAAGAAAGAATCAACGCGTCTAAAATTTTAAACGATTGACTCTAAAAAATAATCCTTATTATTCTCTGGTATTTATTTGTGTACTAGTTTAATCAAAGGCTAAATATTAACGGCTTTTCAACTAATTTATATTTCAAAACAACACTAGATTCTAGCGGTTCATAAAATTTTACGACGTATTACGTCCCTGGCCCGCTAATGAGTTTCATGTTTGCTTCAGTTAAGCCTTCATTCAAAATTTTCATTTTCATTATAATAACTGTTTCATATCAATCACGTTTTGTAACAATGGATATCATATTTAATCATTTAGAACAAATCGCTTTAAATTTGAGCAAAAATTTGGAGATTTTCCTCACTTTCTTCAGAATTCCTTTATCAAACCTTATGTAAATTAAGACTAATAAAACCTGAAATATTACGAATCAATTAGTACCTGGTACGACTTTCAGTTCGTTGGAATTCAGGAGAAAAAAGCAGGACATAGAAAGATACTCGGTTTAAAATTTTCAAAAAGACCATAGAAATGAATTTCATTATGCAATCCCGAGAAGCCTGGCGTTCAAAATGATCATTATTACGATTACTGTGATCCCAATATCTTTTTCGAAAGATTTCTGCAGGTTCCCGTTATCGAACCCGGACCACGAGAGGATGGGACCAATCGGAAAGAAAGACCTTTCTAACAAAAAAGAATTTTTGAAATCGGTCCAGGCATCTTCGAGTAATCTTATAACATACAAAAAAAAAAAAAAAAAATCTCCGACGAATTGTATAACCTCCTCCTTTGTTGAAGTCGGTTAAAAATTATCAATTAAGGTAATCATTCATCAAACATTTTTAAATGAAAAAACGAATTAAATTTATATTTTCATTTTGTTTACTAACTTCTCCCGGTGTCTTTCAATCAGATGTGCAACTTTATCGCGTGTACTCTATATGACGTTCCCTTTTTCGCTAGAGACATCTCGTTACAAATCCCTCCAATTTATGAAAATATATCCGCGGTTTCGTTTTCATCCTCATCCCCTGCTGCCACCCATTATCAGTATCCTGTCAGTTTCGCAATCTAAGTTATTTCCAGAAATATTTTCTTGTAGAACCGACACAAAATCGATACTTGCAAAAGAAGATAATAACTGCTCCCGCGGTTTCCGTCTGTCTCAACTTCATCTATGTCGGGGTTGGTTTTTTTCCACATTTTAAATGAAATTAGTTCTCTCGGAGCCTCCGAAAGAGCATTAGGGGAAAGTGAAGCTTTTGATTCGACTCGCAGCGGATTGTCGATCATATGCTGAATATTAGAGAGGATAAAAAAATAAATGATGTGACTTTTACATTTTGTACTGGGTTTGAAGACTACGACCTTATTTACAAGGAGGTGTGCTAATGAATATTCGTTTTTCCGGGGCCATTTTTAGAGGTTGTATATAATTTCTTCAAACATTAAGCAGGAAAATAATCTATACATAAATTTATTTGCGACAAAGAAATTACTTTTCATAGTGCACATTATAACCATTATTTCGATGCATCTCCTAGTTGCTATTCAACTAAAGGAAACAAGGGAAAAGATTTTTTTTTCGGCAATTTAAAAGTGCATTTATTTATTTATTTATTTATTATTTCATTTATTTCTTTACTGTGTAGGAGGGTTTTCAAATACTAACTGTTCCAATGACAGCAAGTTTTCATTGAATCCTGCAAATGTTTTGACGCTAGGAAGACTTTTAGATACGTGTCATTAAAGACCATTTATCTGGACTATTCCACGGAATAGTAGCCATTTTGTAAACCCACGGCAGCTAATACATTTGATTAAAATTTCATAATTTTAAAAGGTAATGAACAAAAGTTTTCCTTTGAAAACATACATGCGTCAGTGATTTCTTACGAGACAAATATTTGTTGATTACATTTTTAAATTTTTACGGTAGTATCTGTATTAAAGAACATCTCTACTTTCCGAACTTTCTTCACTCCTACAAGAATGAAACTTAACACAATGTTTAAAAAAAATTAAAAAAAAAAAAAAAAAAAGTCGGAATAAGATTATACAATATGAAGTAAGAAATTTTACAAGAGTATTTTTTTTTTTCATTCATGCCAAATTTCTGCATTTTATAGGCATTCCTACTCCTAACAAACAGAAGCAATTAACATAATCATAGTAAAAATAAAAACAAGAAAAATGCTAATAATAATGATCAATAGGTTGGTTGGTTTTACTTAGTTTAATAGCATATGAACCTTCATAGGCTATACTGCCCCAAACTATCAGAAAAATGCCAAAAAGGTATCAAAGGCAAATTGTCGAAGGAGAAAAAGACATAAAACTTCTACAGTTTTGAATATTTTTCACGAGATGAAGATACGAACGATGCTTTAATTTTTTTTAAATAATGATCAATAAATAAATAACAGTCTTAATAACACTATCTTGATATGACTGATATATAGGACGACTGATATTCTAACCAATGTGAAACCAGAAATTTGACATAAATAGTTATCCCCATTCACGTAAATTTTCTGCTCAAGCACTTAACCCGATCAAAAAAAGAAAAAAAGAAAAAATTTTAAAAATGGGGTTGTAACACAAAACTGCAAATGAATGTTGACCACTTCGAAGTCAGAAATTTTTCTCATTCTTGACTCCCCTCGAAACAATCTGATCTAAATCTAGGCAGCTATCATCACTCGTGGAGGTATTCAAGGTCCGCCCGAGACAAAAGTAAACCCTTCAGACAGAAAAACATTTTAATGAACGCGTTCTTTCTGTTCGATTCATCTCTATCCCTCCTTTCCCTCGAATCTCTCTCTCTCTCTTCTCTGTTCTTCAGGTAAGTAGGATTTAAGAATGTCTACGACCCTGAATGCTACTGGGAGTGCACGTTTTTGCTCCTCAAAAAGAAAAAAAGTCGTATGGAACATTTCTGGAGAGCATCCAAACTCAATACACAATGGCGCCTTTAGTTTTTACGCTTAATGATGATGCATGGGTGTTTTTATGCAGATAAAAAATCCCACTTTTTTTTTCAATTTGAAAATGGACGCCCACGTAAGACGAAAGTTTGGGAAAACATTTCTAAGTCACTTCCTGAAAAATGTTAACTGTATGAAGCAAAATCTAATCACTTTTGACACTTTCAAACTCTTGGAGCTCTTTCTTTTTATAACGCATGTTGGCTTCACCATTTTTTTTTCTTTTTATTAATATTTTTTAAGTAGCGTTTAAGATAGCAATTCTTCAATATCTCTATATCTACAACACCAAGTATGTATTTTATGTCAAAACAAAAATGTAAAAAAAAAACAGTCTGGGACTTTGGGATAAAATTAAAGAAAACTTTTGCTAGCTTTAAAGTTTAAACAAATGGCTGTTTCTGCTTTTTTTTATTTCATTTATACCGGCGATTAAACTCTTGAAAATAAGAATATATTCTCTTTCCTTGATTGTTATTCTTTAATTCGTTTACATTTTTTTCTACTTCATGATTTGATGTATTTTTCTTCCAAGAAGACCTTTTCTTCAAGAGAAGTTAATAATCTTAGAGAAATTTCATTATTTAAAATAGGTTTACCCATCTTAGTCCCCGTGCAAGTAACTAGTATAAAATATTTCAAAACGAACTTTCTAATTATAGCTGTTTTTATATGTTAAAGTTGCAGAGAAATATTTAATTGAATATTAAGGTGGTTGAAGTAATATAAGATAATGCAAGTCTATTTTATGAATCAAATACCACTTCATAACTTGCTCACTTTCTGACCTTGCAAAAACAGAAAAATTTCCTTCACGTCGTCACCATTTTTGCTTCTCATGCTTTAATTTTGACTTCATAATATTTGGCGAAATGTAGCCAACTAATTTCTATTTCGAATTATTTTCCGATCTTAAATGTGAAGTCTCAATTTTGAAAAAAAAAAAAATCCCTGCAGAAATACAGATTATTTTATAAGAAGAAACTGAAATGAGAAATTTAGTTACAGATACATGTATTTTAGTTTAAAAGGGGAGAAACAACGCAGGCGGTGAAATTCTCCATGCTCAAGTACCCCTGTAAATTTTGTTTTATGGTAATAGTGATACAGCTGCTGTACAGCCAACTTTAAAGCCAACGTGATAGGGTCAACATTTCCAAAATTATACATACAGTGCCCGCCGCCTATTAAAATCACATTTGTTCCGAGGATATTGGATTTCATTAAGCGGATGATTTTATAAACCGGCATATGTAAAATTACCAAAAAGAAAAGGTTTTAAAATTTTAACAAGGTAAAAAATAAATTAATTACTTGCAATACACCGCCAACAAGCTTTTTTTTCTATAAATTAATTACTATTATCTATATTTTATATTAAGTTAACTAAAACACAATTCGAATTTAACTTATATTTAAAAGTATATTTTTTAATTACACATGGGTTTTAAAATATTGACTTATTGTTGTTTGAGAAACAGAATTTGAAAGTAAAGATCATTTTTAAATCTTAACGTTTAGGCATGTTTTTCTAGTGAACGACTTTTACTCATACTGAACGATATAAACTGTCAACCATTGTAATCTTGAAGAGAAAGAAAATTATGGCTTTATTCAGGCAAGAAAGAGTGTCCTCCCCCCCCCCCCCACCTTTTTTAACACATACACTCCAAAAACTTGATTTTACAAAACGGCACTAATGATTTTATTAAAGGATTTTTTTTTTACATGTTTTGATCTGTTTTTCCAGATTTGATTTTATAAAGCGGTCAATTTCCAAAATCCAGTGATTTTATTAGTGGCGGACACTGTACATGTTAAAACAATTACAATGATTGGTTAATGAGCACTCAAACTGTATTTATATTTTTCGCATCTTTATAAAAGCTCTAATAATGATGAATAGATGGATAAATTTCTTGGGTACAATCCTTTCAGTCAACTCCTTATCATTCACTTCCAATTAGATATTTTATCAAACTCACGCAAGTTATCTTTACTCTTATTTTGTATTCATTACGCCTGAGTTTTATTTTAACGTGAGTTAGTTCTTACCAAGCATTTCTTAAAGAGTACCACTTGATTCTGTGTAGCTTAACACCTTATCCGAAAATTTAGATTTTGCAATCTGGAATAGATGTTAAACGTGTGTTAAAGACATAAATCAAAATGTATTTCGAACATATAGCTCAAGAACTTCGTTATTACCACAAAAACTGACATAAACTGAATAAAGTTATTTTTCTTATCACAGCTTTTTACTTAATGATATATGGCAGTGGAACACATCTATTTTTTACTCGAGAGCCTAAACCTCACATTACGATGAATCTAGCGGGCTAAAACACGTATAAAATTTTAATATATTTAGCTTTCCTGCCTGACATGGAAAAGCCCGAAAAAAGAAAGGAAACTAAAGCGAAGAAATGTTATCATTACTACAAGTTTATTTCATTGATACAAAGTTTGTTTGTGTTTTTTAGAAATAAATTCCTAACAACTATAGCTACGAATTTGCAGCCATCATTCTTATAACCGAATGAAGATGATCAGCTGTTTTGAATGTTTTCAGAACGTAATTTTCAATTCTTAATATAACCTTATAAAGCAGCTTGGCGGTCAGCATATGGTCTGGGGACAGTAGGTTGGGCATCTCTGATGTATACAAGTGATAAAGAAGAAGGGAAAGGTAAATGATTTGAATTGAATGGGTTACTAGCATTTTCTACTAATGTAGTTTGAAAATATCTCTATTTAATGCCAATCAAATGGCCCAATGCTCTAATTAAACCTAAAACTGTTTTGATCTTTTGAATTGAACAATTATTTTTCATTTTAGCACCGAGGAAAAAAATCTAGAAACTAAGTTTTTACTTCATCCCCCTCTCTTAAAACCACAACGACTTCTCAATACTAAATGCCTAACCCTTTCTGAGTTTTAACGTAGAGCAAAAGTGAGCCCCAAGTTCGGAATGCACTGCAATCTACCACAGCTTTTCAAAAAAGAAAAAAAAATTGCGGAGAAATTAACGATTAGTTGATTTCTAAATTTAATTCAGAAATTAACCAATCGAAAATTTAATTTAAATTGCTTGCATTCATCGACAGTCGTTGCTGGAATCTAGGTAGCGCTTTGTGTAGTACCAGGGGAAGGCAAATATGATAGGCATTTAATATTACGGGATTGTTGCTTAAAACAGCTATTAAACTATTTACTAATTCATTATTTGTCTACTTGTTATTTACACAATGTTTACTTACGTATTCCCTCCTTTTTGAATTCATTTAGCTTCTTTTAGTACTATTTTTAATTTTATATCCTATAAAACTGTAATTATAGTTTGAAACATTATTAGAATGAAATGAAATACAGGTCATTTTTTCATCTACAATAAATAGAAATATAATATTTTTGTCTCATTTTAGTTTTCCTAAATAAAGTATCTAGTTAAGATGCTCGCTGAAAGTATTAGAGTTAATCTGACATTACGTAGGTACGGTGGAGAAAACAGATTTTATTTTCAAACTCTCCTTCTTCACGCAGTCATAAGTAGCAATATCTGGATGTATCTATTATTCGAACCCTATTTTAGCGGTAGAAAAATAATTGGATGACGTCAAATGCAAGCAAACCATTTCTGCATAGAGTATTCCTTCTTTAGCAGGAATTTTTATTTGATATGGCTGATACGGAAAAACCATTTTGAGTTGTTATGAAAATAGAGAAAATTTTATCGAAATTATTTCTGTCAATTCTAAAAATATTTTCGCTAAAAATAAAGAATACAAATATACAGATATTTTGAGAGATAAGAATGGTGGATGTAACTTAACGCAGTTCATCTAAGTAGCTTCATTTTATTCTAAAAAAGAACGTTTTGATACAAATTTATTTTCAGAAAAATATTGTTTGCTTTTCTGTTGTTGCCAATAACTGTTCATTATATTTTTAGTTTAAGCATGAAACGAAAAACAATAAGGCTAAACTATGACTTACTGTTTTTGCTGGTTAAGAACAAATTAGAATCAACTAAAATAACTAAACAACCAAACATTACCTTTATTATTTTTTTTAATTATTTTTTTTTCTTTTTAAACGATTAAAAACCTAACAACACATTGTAATTTTCCGTTGAGTATTCTTAGCAGAAAACAAGCTTTCCACCCAGACTTTTAATATGTTTTAGAATGGAGCATTTACTAAATTATTGAAGTGGGTGTGTCTTCGTAAACTTTTCTGCTGCTTCCTCTATTTCAGACACGCCTCAAACTGCCATTGACAAGCTGTTATTATAACAAATGGATATTACTCAACTGCCATTAAAGTATCGGTATTCTCCGGTACCCCCTAAGATGCGAAATAAATTAAAACAGATAAGAATTTGACCTAAGAAATATTCGTGTACCAGCATAAAATATGTTATAAAAGAAATTGATATGCCTTACCATAGTTTGAAAGATATTTGCTAAATAACTACAAATCCTAAATTAGAATATTTGCAGTCAAAAAGTTATTTTGGTGAGTATTTTTCAAATATGAATATTTTGCAGAGAAAATTTACTCCCACGACTGTTTCAGCTTAGCTGTTTCAAATAAATTCACTTACATGTTATGAGAAGCTAATTTAATTAAGGATGTAGTAATGTACCGTAACTAATGGGAAAACATTATTAGTGGGGATCAACATTTTTCTCGAAATAAATTATCAGATAGTCCTAGAGCTTTTTCATCCTGCCTCTGGGGTTGTTGGTCGGGGAAAAACAGGTGAAACGGCAGAACTATATTAATGTGCCAAAATAAAATGTGAAAAAATATTTCTAGCTTACTTAATACATGTAGTAGCATTAGAATCTTCCTGTTACATTAACTGGAAGTGTATAGTTGGATTTACATTAACATGTAAATCCAGCTATACACTCAGAGGCGCACCGAACTAAAATGTTTGGGAGGGGGAAAATTATAAATTTGCCGAATACAGTTTCAACTTAACCGAAGGATGAAATACGAGCATGCACACATGTCTTACATGCAAAACATTTACTGCGAAAAAACATTAGGCATCTTTAAAGAAAACAACTTTAAAATTAAAAAACAACAAAAATTTTCAATGTTTACTAACAAGTTGCCGAATCGTTAGCAAAACTTGCCGAATAGGAAACTTTTGGGAGGTCAAAGTGACCTCCTATCGGGTCTCTCCTGTATACACTGTAAAAAATGAATGTTGTTTTTACAGTATAATACAGCTAATTTTATAGTAATAAACTGCAAAAATTGCTAACTTTACTGTAATAAATTGTAAAATTGCTAATTTTACTGATTACTGTACTAAACTGAAATTGCTAATTTTGCAGTAATAAACTGTAAAATTGCTAATTTTGCAGTTTATTACCGGGCATTTAACATTTTTAACCCATTAATACCTGACTCTTCTTTTCCAAAGATATTTTGTATATTGGTTACAAACAGTGTTTAATGGACAGGAAAAATAATTAAAAAAATATTATGTAAAAATATTTTTTTTATTAAGGAAAGAAAAATCGTCCCTTAAAAGTTACGATAGACCCCAGAGGGTACATACTTTTTTTACCAAAATTTATTTCTGCCTACGATATAATATTTAAAAAGACATTTTATAAGAAGAAATAAATTCAGCAATTAATATAAACTGGGAAGCTGGGAATAACTTTGAAAACTTAGCTTTTTTTCTTGAGATTGTGAATGATGTAATTTTTGATAAAGATCATATTAAAACTGCTACAGAACACACTTTACAATGGTTATGTGCTACAATCTGTTAATAGCGAATTGAAACAATACCAAGGTACTAATTGAATTTGATTGAAATGTTCATTTGGGGGAAATTCAGACCCTTTTTGCACCGTTCCTAAAAAGGGACGCTAAGCATTAATGGCTTAAACTGGAACCTCTGCTGCCAGTATTATACTGTTGTTTTTACAGTATAATACAGCTAAATTTTACGGCAATAAACTGTAAAATTGCTAACTTTACAGTAAAAAACTGAAGAAATGATACTTTTACAGTTTATTACTATGCTGTTTTAAATTGGAACCTCGGCTGCCGGTATTATACTATACTTCACTGCAACCTTTCTTGACAACAACATCGTGACGTTTGCGTGACGTTAGCCTATGAAAAACGAGCTAGATAAAACGTCACAGCCTACTTGGCGAATTAGAGGAGATCGCTGACTGCTTGTGAGCTCTTATTGGCTCCGCCTGTAGTGACGTTCAGTGTCAAGTTAAGTCGCATTCTAGTATAAATACAAACTAAATACTATATACAAAAACAACAGTTCAAATTTTTGCGGTGTACCATTCCTCCCAGTTCTCTCCTATTTGGTTCAGATTGGAAAGGAGCGCGTAATCTTTGTTAGATATAAAATATATCTGCATGAATGGGAAAAACAATTGTTCTAAGTGCACATTTTGTGAAATATTATGTATTCAGAGAGATTCAAGATTACAAGGAACCAAATAAATTCATGAAAGAAACAAAAATTACTTTAAAAAATGTTGATTTTCAAAGCGTTTTGTAAAATAAATGCTGTAAAATACTGTCGTTATATTTTGAAAGAAGTCGCAAAAGTTATGAAAATTCTTGTCATTTTTTTGCATTATATTTTTAAAAATGACATTGCATCAGAAATTACGAATTAATTTAAAATGAGATATACTTTTACGGCATGTTAGAAAAAGTTCGAACATACTCCCCAGGTAGCACAAATAACCTTTAAACGTTTTATAAACGTTTTTAAGCGGTTGTCACAACGTTAATAACCATTTTACAACCTTTAAAAAACGAAGTGTGCTACTTGGGTCCTCAAAAACTGTAAAATGATATGTTTGTAACCTGCATCAATAGATTAAAGGTCATTCAAACAATTTATTGAAACTAATTAGTGAAAAATGCTACTAGCTTTTAGCCTTATATCGCGAAAGTACCTCAATATTGTGTTTATTAAGTTCACTAATTTAGTGGCGAAGCATTTAGCATTATTATCAGCATTAGCACTACAAAATATCAATATCAAAGTCAATAAATTTTACTTTAAAATATCAAAATTCATCACAATACTTTTTTTTCTAACTTCTTGCAATTGAGTCCAGAGTCCAGCATTTAAAAAAAGATTTTCTGAAACGATTGGTCACTTTCATGGAGGATTGTTTTAGTCATACTTTCAAATAAAGAAAAATAGCTTGAAAAATCGTATTCAAATTTCATTTTTATTTCGTTTTGCATAGAATTCAGCAAATGTGAGTAATGATTCAAGATTAGTGGATAAATATGCTATTAAATATTAACAAATGAGTGCACTAGATGAAATTATGAATAATATAGTTGAACAGCATAGTGGATAAATACTGGAAAAGTTTCCTATATAAAAATACTGGAAAAACTTAGTAGATGAACATACAGGTACAGGTAGAACTTGGTGGATCAAAATAATGAAGAGCAGATGTACCGAAAGAACTTGCTGATTTGATTTTCTGGAAGAACTTAGTGGATCAATATACCAGAAGAGCTTAATAGGTCAATACACTAGAAGAGGTTAATGGATTGATATACTGAAAGAAGTCGGTGTATGAGTTACGCGAAATATACTATCACTTATTAATGGATGAATGTACTAGAATTTATATGTCTAGTGGATGGATGTACTGGAGGGACTTAGTGAATGAATGTCCCAAAAGAGATTAGTTAAGAGAGTATTCTAAAAGAGTTTGTGTGAATCAATATCTTGGAAGGTGTTGGTAGATTTCTGCATATACGAAAGCGGAGGAATAAACTGGATGACGTTTTGAAGAAATGGAGATTTTTGTAGGGATGACCATGTTATTATCTCCTTTGAAGACTGAATATTAATCTTCTTCCAGGGATACTTTGACCAAAAAAAAGAAAAATATGGAGCAACAAGACCCTTTCAAGTTGACGAAGTTTCATTTAAAAGTACCACGAACATAAAGCAAAATGCCATAATATTAAAAGTAAAAGATACTGCCATCTTATGTCACTATAACATCATGCAAGAAATAACGTTAATTTTATTTAGTAGAAAAAAGTTTTGAGCATATTTTTTCTCTCAAATTCACTTGTATGTCACATAACCTTTTCATCCACAAAGGTCTTCAATAACAGATCGTAGTACATAAATTTCATAATTGTACAAAAAATAGGTCTTTAGAATTCAAAAAAAAAAAAGTGTGTGAAGTGCAAGTGGGAAAAACAACATGACTTGTCCTGTTTACTTTCCAGTTGTGAAAGCTGCCCATGTGCGAGTGTAAATCTTCATCTCGAAACTATTGCTGTGGGCTGAGGATCTGTTACCACAGTCTTCCATACGTTTATCTCTGTTTGTGTTGGAACGTAAACAAAGAGAGCCAAGTTTAGTCCCTTTTTATTTTATTCTAACATAAACAGAAGGTTAGAGTGCTTCTATTCATTCGAAATAATTCTTCCAAAGACTTTTCGCTGTAAATAGTTCCACTCAGAATAAGGAAAAGGAACTTTGGCGGAATGTAGCGATTTTGAAAGACAGATGAGGAATATTTTTGAGAATGGTTCTCAGAAAGTTGATTGTGAAGTAACTCTTCGAAGAAAATAAGGTTAGCGTATTTTTGCATCAAAATTTAGGCAAGTTCGTAAAAGAACGATTGCAGTAGAAAGATGTCAACAATTTACTTCCCAGAATTCTTAGAAGTGAATGCTGAATGCACTGCTTAATCAAGTTGAGTAAATAAATTACGTCACAAAGATTCACTGTCAATAGTCATCCAGAGTAACTTAGATCCACAGTTTCTCTATTTATAACTGCTCGATTTATTTTTAAATGGAGTTACTGCGTCTACTGGCATAACATAGAAGAAAAACTCCTAACTAATAGCGTAAGTATCCAAAATTGAGAAATAATAATAATAAATCCCTTTCAAAATGAATTTTGACATGTTTAGAAATTTTCTTGCCAGTTAAGACAGCCATTAGGTTTGATTCATGTGAGAAATGTGATTTCAAATAAATTATTTTCACAAGAGAAGCGCTACTCTTTAAACCGCAATTTTTTTTTTTTTTTTTTTTTTGCAGTTTTTCAAGATTTTCTTCAGTGATTACGTTTCATAGAATATAGGACAAAAGATTTAACCACTTCAAATTAGAATTCAAGAATAGCTTCCAAACAATTTTCAGAAGTATTGAATGATACAGCGAACTGTGTTCAATGTTGCCAATTTATTTTACGAAACAACAAGTATAAAACTTATGTTCTTTGCTAGCAGAGTGAAGCAATGGGTCTCCTACAT
Source organism: Uloborus plumipes (assembly GCA_038373865.1). Lineage (NCBI taxonomy): Eukaryota > Metazoa > Arthropoda > Arachnida > Araneae > Uloboridae > Uloborus > Uloborus plumipes. Next base: position 48,000 of record JAXGGA010008831.1, read on the forward strand.
AGGCCCGTCATTTAGGGAGGTCAGGGGCTGGCTTTGTGAACTCAATGTATTTACATAAAAGTGGGCCTAGTTTTGATGTTTTCCGATGAAACTGCATTATATTTACCTACATAGGAAGCTAATACATCAGATTAAGGAATCTAAGTTCACCAGGGGTGCCCTCCAAAAGCAATGGTACGTCATCCAGTACCACAAAAGCCTCCAAGAACTAGAGCCCCCCCCCCCCCAACAAAAGAGGAAAATAATCCTGAAAACACCCTCCTAAAAATTTCAATAAACTTTCATAAAAAAATCTGCATTCGGCAAAATTATCAAAGAGTGATTCCCCCCCCCCCAAAAAAAAAGGAAAACAAATTTTTCATACATACAACGGTACTGAAGAAGTCGATGGACATATTTATAGAATGTATTTAATTAAGTCCCAGTTACATCAGAGAAATATAATTTTAGCTGAAACAAATCCGCCAATTTATCCACCGATGGATGCTGTATTATTCCCTGTTGTTGGATGGAAAATATGCTTCAAAGAGCAGCGAAAAGAATCACTTTTTTTTTTTTTTTTTTTTTTTTATGAAATGCATAAAACTTCACTGTTTACGAAAGAAAAGTCCGTTTTTTAAAAGATTAAAAAAAAACTGAAAGCTTCCAAAAAATTTGACGAATTGACGCACCGCTCTTCCTCGCCGTCGTTGGTGGCGCGAAAAAAAGAAATTGCAAACATGAGATCATTCTCGGGGATTGCGAACGATATTTAATAATGAATGATTGTGTCCCCGTGAAGGCTGTTTATAACGTTGATGTATGAAGTGAAAGTTTCCCTTCTCCCGAGGCGGAGGGGAGAACGAATCGCCGACCACGAAAAGATCGAGGGTTGCGTAAGAAGCCAACGGATTCTTGACGGAGGGCCAAGTCGTCCACGGAATCTGAAGCATTTCCCAGAGAAACACGTGAAGGTGAAATTACAACAGGTGAGAAGCATCAGAAGCGATGAAAAGTATTAGAAGTTTTGCTTTTTGATTGACTTTTTATCATTATAACCCTTTCCCTCTTCGTCAAAAATTGTATCCTTCAGTTTTTTAGCCTGCGTTCCCGTTAAAGTAAAAAAAATATATAGTGAAAAAAGATATGAAAGCTGGCTTAATACATTGTAAAAATACTTCAAAGTTTGAAAAATTAAAAAATAATAATTAAATAAAGATCGAAAAAAATAGAAAATAAAATTTTGAGATGGGGAGAACAAATGTCTATCGCCCCTCCTCTTCCCAATAACTTTTGAGAAAATCGTCCGATTAATCGAATTTTCTTTTTTTTTTCGAAAAATCTCGACAAGGACACCTTATTCCCACATTTTACATTTTGATTTTAACAGTTTTTCATTCAGTTTTGAGCCGTTCAAAAAACGTAACATCAGCATCTAGGAAAAATTTAAGGCCAAGGTAGATTCCGAACTTAAAGGCGGAATTGTTTCATGCAAACTTTGTTAGAAAAATATCTTGATAAAAAACATATAGAATAGGTTTTTTTTTACAATTGCTACTTTGAGGATTTTTTTGATCATTTCGAAAATGAATATTTTACGTCATTGTGCATCTGGAGACTGGCCGACTACTGGTGAACTTACCCCATTATCTTTTAAGCTGTTCATTGCTTGGTTCGTTCTTATTGCATACAAATTAATGTACCTTTTAATTTTTGCTTTCCTGTTACAGTAAAAAAAAAACTTTTTGAGCTAAAGGCTAAGGAAAATATTAAAAAAGATTTATTCACTAGGAGAAGGGGGGCAATGAACAAAACATATCAAAATTCCCATGTTTTGGAAGTTTTAAAAATTCCCTTCTCAAAAAAGGAAAAAAAATGATCTTTTTTTCATGTTTTAAAACGGATTTTACCCACCCTTCACATCTCAATCGTTGATCCCTTTACATCTCAAACATTTGTGAACACAAGAAGTAAAAAGTTTGATTCCATTCTGCCCTCGCCCTGGATGTAATTTCCTGGGTCTGATTTGAATAGATCCATCACGCTCTATTCATCTTGCTTCATGTAGGATATAATGTCGAACGTGTGTAATGAGGTGCGAAGCTTCGATCTATGGTCGTCTTTATTGACCGAGCTCAATCTTTGAAGAAGAAAATGACAATATTCTATTCATATGCAATGGAAACATTTATTATGCCCATGTGAATTCATCGAAGGATTAATCTTAATATATAAAAATTACGTGTCCCTGTGTTTGTGGCCAATGGTCTCTTCAGCTACTGAACCGATTTTAACCAAATTTTACACGCAGTTTCAGTTTGGTCCAACTTAAATGATAGGATAGTTTTTATCTCAATTTAGGACCGCAATATATTTTTTATTGCAAATTATCTATTCAGCTACCAGCTTTTCTGTGTTCTTGGCTAAGCCTTTTTACTAAGCTTTTTTTGACACCTCCATGGCTGAGCGACATAAAGCACACGTTCTAGCAGCTTCTGGAGCGCAGTAAACAAGTAATAATCTTTCTTATAATATATAAAAATTACGTGTCCCTGTGTTTGTGTCCAATGGACTCCTCAGCTACTGAACCGCTTTTAACCAAATTTTGCACGCAGTTTCAGTTTGGTCCAACTTAAATGATAGGATAGTTTTATCTCAATTTAGGACCGCAATATATTTTTTATTGCAAATTATCTATTTAGCTACCAGATTTTCTGTATTCTTGGCTAAAATTCTTTAAACATACCCGGAATGCCGCCACATAATCTGCAGTTAAAAATTGGTTCACTCATAGTTCTTCTACGTAATTTAAATCCACCGAGATTATGCAATGGTACGCGTTTAGTTATCAAAAAAATCACTGGGAACATTATTGAGGCAATCATTTTGACTAGCAAGTTTAAAGTTGAAGTAGTTCTGTTGCCACGTATCCCAATGACACCGCCAGAATCTTCAATACCCTTCAAAAGGTTACAGTTTCCCATTCGTTTATTTTTCGCCATGTCCATTAATAAGTTCCAAGGACAAACAATGTCAATTTGCGGTTTAGATTTAGAAAATCCATGCTTTTCCCATGGGCAACTATAGGTCGCTTGCTCCCGTGTGGGAAAACCGTCCAATCTATTTTTGTTTACAAGAGACAGATTAACAAAGAATATTGTGCCACGATTAGTGTTGAGTTAAACTGAAATTAAAAATGCTTATAATTCAAAAAATAACAAATAATATTGGTTAATTATCTACACTACCTACATTATTAAAAAATAAAATGTTACATTAAAAATAAAATATTACATTAAAAAATAAAATGTTACAATAGCAATTAGAAAATTTTTTATTAACGCAATTGTTACAAGCTTGAATATAATATTTCTAAGTACTAAAATGCTTCATTTTTTGTTGCTTTTTTGTTTCTAGCAAACTTAGGAAATTTTTGTTCGATTGTTGTCATATTTTGACGTCAAATTCATATTTATATAAAGTTGATCTCTATTACGGTAATAAAGTTTCTATTGAAACATTATAATTTAACCCATACCTTAGCCACAGCAACGCGTGGCCGGGTCAGCTAGTAGTTTATAGCAATTTGTGGGCGAATTTTTTTTTTTTCTGGAATCACCATCACAATGTAGGGTATTCATAAGTCAAGTTAGGTTTTTGTAGCATTTCCAGGTAGATAAACTATTTGAAAACAGTTGCTGACTTAGATAGTTATGCCGAAGAAAAATCATAAAAATAAATCAACCGCAACATGATGAAAAACATTCACTCGCACAATATAAATCAATCTTAGCTGGCACGAAAAGTGGCGAAAAAGCCCATACTGAACATTTGAGATACTTAGCTATATATAATAAGAAAGAATATTCTATTATTTATGCTAGTAACTTAAATACAACATACAGCACTGGCTGATGTGTGTGCTTGTGTGCTTTTCATTTTAAAGTACTCAGTATTTTAATCAGTTGAACATATATACTAAAATTCAGGATAAGTAGGAGAGAAAAAATCTGGCGGGAAACGTGACGAGCTTATAAAATACGTAAAATGCGTACAAAATCCTCATTTCCTCATTTCCGCTCTAAGGCAGGAAACATTTTTCAATTACGATCGATTTTCAATTTGGGGGTGACGAATGTGTACGCCTTAATTGAGGGCTGTGCTTGCTCTTTTTGCATGTTCATTATAGAGTCGAAAATTGATATTTAATTAACAACCTAGTCATTTCCTGTAGCGATTTAATTTATAACCTTTAGGATCGAAATCGTAGTGATACATATGGTTAAGTCATTAATGCCTAGCGTCCCTTTTTAGGGACGGTCCAAAAAAGGGTCTGAATTTCCCCAAAAGGAGCATTTCAACCAAATAGTGTTCAATTAGTACCTTGGTATTGTTTCGATTCGTTATTAACAGATTGCAGCACATAACCATTGTAAAGTGTGTTCTGTAGCAGTTTTAATGTGATCTTTATTAAAAATCACATCGTTCACAATCTCAAGAAAAAAAGCTAAGTTTTCAAAGTTATTCTCAGCTTCCCAGTTTATGTTAATTGCTGATTTTATTTCTTTTCATAAAATATCTTTTTAAATATTATATCGTAAGCAGAAAAAAAAATTAGTAAAAAAAGTATGTACTTTCTGGGGTCTATCGTAACTTTTAAGGGACGACTTTTCTTTCTTTAATAAAAAAAATATTTTTACATGATATTTTTTTAATTACTTTTCCTGTCCATTAAACACTTTGTAACCAGCACACAAAATATCTTTGGAAAAAAAATGTCAGGCATTAATGGGTTAATCTTTTGAATAATGAAAGACTTTAGATACATTTTAATCGTTTTAATCAAGGGTTCCATTAATTAACGGTTACTAGTTAATGGTAAAAAGTAATAAAAGGACTCTACATTGTTTTACGTTATAGCTCTTGCCTCAAATATGTACAGTTGAACGTCGAAAACCCGAATTGATAGGGACTATAGATTGCTCGGATTTTTTAAAATAATCAAGAAAGTACCGCTTAGGAAAATAGAATGGCATTTAATCCAATAATGATGTTATACAATACGTATGTACATAACATACAATACAGAGCATAACACTGCAATATGTAATTACAATTTTTAACAAAATTTAACTTATATTAACTCGTATATTGTTTACTGAACACGAAGGAAAATTTATAAAAATTCATGCGAGTGAGTTCGAATTTTTGACTGTTTGGATTTTCAACTAGTTATAATTTTAGTATTAAAAGAAAAAAAAGCTTGATGTTTAATATAAAATACATGACATCATTCATTTTTTCCTCCCATACGTGAGATGGAACCAAAGGCGAAGTTTTCTTTTTTTTTTTTTTTTTCCAATTTATTTATTTCAATATAGGGTATACCGACCAGTGAATGACCACCACCCAGTGAATGACCACTTCGCAGTATTTCTTAAAAAATAAGGTTCTAAATTATTTTTTTTAGATAAATTGGCTTCAATAGCTTTCTTCCTTCAAATTCTGAGCTATCTGATACTTGATTGGTTATTTTGGTCATGTATTTTTCTAGTAAAAAATTATAGAATGTTTACAGCCGTGCGCCATTTCTTTTTCTGTTCTAAAATAATAAGGATGGTTTTGTGTATACAACTACTTTGATTCGCATTAATTGTATTTATAAATTATTTTTTTTTAATTATACAAAAGAATCATTTAGTATGTATATTCAGGCTATGATTTTAATTGTTTCAATCTTTACAGAATGTGTAGATTTTAGTTTTACGGGGTGGTCACTCACTGGGTCAGAAAACTCTGAAAAGCCAGTGAATGACCAGCTGTTCATTCACTTTTTAATTTTAATGTGGGGATTTTAATGTTGTTTTGAAAAATTAATGAAAACTACTGCGGTTTTTATTGCTTTAATTCATCTTGCACATTAACAGCTAAACATACAGAAAACCTCTTAGAGCGGCCACCTCTACTAAGCGGAGACCCCTCTTAACGGCCAATTTTTCGTGGCACGGATATTTTGCCCAATGGACCTAATGTTAAAATTTCCCCTTGCAGTGACGACCCCCAACCCCTCTGAACGGCCACTGAGTTGTTCGTCACTTCAGTTTTTCAAAAAATTTCCTGTTTTTAATCCTTTCGTCACGTTTTTGACTGTCATCTCTCTAGAAGTAATGCCAGCATTCAGACAAAATTCGATATTTAGGTACGGTTGCCCAGAGAACCATCATGCGAATAGTGTAATAATGCAAAAAGTTTAAATAGTTAGCAATCGAAAGAACATATCAAGACATCTTTGGGGGGGGGGGGGATTTATTTGCCCTCGTCAGCCCAATGTCGAGATATAATTTTATAAAGTCTGGCGAAGTTTTTTAAAAAAGAGTTAAATTTAAAGACTTGTCGAGAAATTGATCACCCATTTTAACCGTTTGCATGTGCATAACGACTATCTACATATCACGTAAAAGATTTTTGTCGTTTTACACTGAAACTCGCTAACAGATTTTAAAACCTTACCTGCCACCAAGGCGGCTGGTGCAATCCGCCTGCAGCAGGTTGATGCACGCCGCCTTCGGCGGCGTACTTCGGGTTTTCAGTGAAGCACACGACTAGAACAATTTCATTCTCAACAATGTATTTCGGGGCTTCACGGTGGTAAGCATGGTGGCCTCTTGAACCGATGC